>JACGAQ010001787.1:0-51659 GCA_014119065.1 Orius insidiosus | reverse complement strand
TGCCCATGCACTTTCCAAACACAACAGACATGGCGTATCTATGGACATTATTAAACGTTGTCTGGACCGTTTTGACCGTAAAATTTCCGGTCAGGATATCACCAAAAAGCTTAATTTACGGTAGTCCACCATCTTGGCCAAAATCCCGTTGAACACTCCTTTAAATGCGGAAATGTATAAACTGCTCCAGAGTAGAAACAATGTCTCGAATTTTCAAACGAAATACCCGGAGCCTTTAGTCCAAATTACGGATTCAAAGAATGCTACTAAAAATACAGCGATCGATATTGCCGAAACGGAAAAAAAATGGTCTTATCTTCAGGATTTGATTGGCTTAGATTTAAGCGAAGCATGGAAAGAGTCTGAATCGGATTCCGAAGAATCTGATTCCGAAGTTTAATCGCTAGTTTATCCACGACTTCTGATTTTCAAGAAAACTTAATCGATTTGGATTATAATGAGGATGAAAATATTCAACATTTGTGCCTTATGTCCTTCAGTTGAAAAATGCGATCTCCAAGTTGTTTTCGATCATTACAAAACAATCGATAAAACGGTCAAAGTTTTGCTGGAAAACGGTGCCGAAGTTTCAAAGAATATTTACAATCGGTCGCTCCTGATATAAGGAAGAGAAAAAAGAACCGCCGGCAGGCTCCGAAAAAGAAACAAAAGAAGAAAAAAGAAATGTCGGAAGAGGCCAAAAAACTAATCAAAAACATTGAAAGCAATTTTACAACTGAAATCCCTGTCAATAAATACAAAGAAGTCAAAAACGTCTCTTACAACAACAGACATGGATGCATCCGACGATGAATTCGTAAAACCTGGACAGGAATTCGTCCATTAAAACTTGACAAAAGCCTTGTCCTTCAATTACATGAAAAATTCGCGACTTTGATCAACCCTCAGATGATAAGTATGCATAGTAATCGGTGATTTTCTCATTTATATTTTTAGATGAGAAAACGATGGTTGATGTACCGCTTGAATTAGCACAGCAGCTTCATGCTTATACTGTTGAATCAGTTTATCGTGACATTGAATATGAAGAATCGCTCATAACTATGTTGAAAGAAGAATCTTTGCTTGACCTTCCAATTGGTAAATTTTTTGTTCTTTTTGGAATTTTGGTAGTTTTTCTTGAATTTTATCCAAGACTTGCATTGACAAATTGGGCAATTCTGTATAGTTCAGATGTCATTGACCCAGATTACCCTATTCAACATGTTCTTTCTAAATTTTAGGTGAACATATTGAAGAAAAAGCCTCGGCGCCTCCTCCATCTCTAATGGAAATGGATTCTGAAATTGCACAAAGAATATCAAACCATGAAGTATTTTTTCAAATTAAATTTTCAAATTGTTAATTAACATTTTTAAGAAAAAACAAGAAGAAACTCTAGCGAGTAAGTTGTCGCTTAATTTGCTTTCGGAAAGGTTTCCGTCGATCGACAAATCAGTTTTGCCGTCCATTCTCGCCGAAATGAATAACTCGCTTCATCAGACGACATCATTGTTTATTCATTCAGGTCATTCGCCGCAGTTACCTCAGCAGCCTTCTTCATCCCAAGATGTATGATGTTTATTTATTTATTTGATTAAAAATTTTTTAGGATTTTCACTACGATTTTTTGGATTATTGTTCGCCTGAAGAAGCACTTGTTGAAGCTGATCATCATCGTGCAGTCGCTGAACAGTTATTTCTGCAAAGGCGAGAATGTATCAGCAAAGCGCAGAATTCAAGCGGACGTGGGAATGCTGCTACAATGCAGTATTATCTTCAAATGGTGCCTAACATTTTTCCTTTTTTCTAATTTTAATTGATTTTTAGGTTGATTGGTACAAACAATTGATGGAAAAGGCAAATTCGATGGCAGCAAAGCAATGCTGAAGGGCTACGAAGGCGCTTCGACTTTAGACCTGCATACTTTAAGCGTGGCAGAAGCTACTACTGTCCTCGATTTATTTTTAGATGAGCACATACGCATTTTAAAAGACAAAAACCTTCGTAAAGAAATCCTTTACATCATTACAGGCCGTGGAGCTCACTCTGTGGAGGGAAACCAAAATAAAACATGTCGCCATTCAACGACTTGCAGCTCGCTCTATTTTATACGAAGAAGAAAATCCGGGAATGTTAAAAATCACCATCAACCGATCCAGCCATCATTTAAAAACAAACAAAAATGAGTAACTTCCATTGGTCTCTACTGGCATTTATTTTCTTTAAATATTTATCTTTATTCTTATACTTTTTAATGACATTTATGACGATGTTTTACTTTGGACTGATGATTTATATTATAAAAATTTGTTTGTCATTTTAGTGCCTTAGCATGATAATCAGTTTATTATACTTTTTAAGAATATTTTTATACTTTATGAGAAATAGATCGTAAATTTTCTTTTTGGTGGCAGGAGAAACTTAAATTTTAATTAGAGATGTTTAAGTCTCTTATTTTTATATTAGGTCTTAATTTTAGAAGCCTTTATTTGTCAATTGAAGCATTAAAAAAGACTGTTTTTCTAGTTATTGAGAAAAAAAATATTTTAAAAAAAGTTACCATGCAATAGCGGGTTGTATTTTTTCAAGTTTTGTACTTTTTAATGTTTCATAATTAAAAGAATATAAAAATTTATTGTTTATTCTATTTAAAAATGTGAAACTAAGCGTCTAAATCTATTTGTTTTTCATTTTGACTCTTTGACAATTTTAAAGCTTCAAGTTTCTTGATTGTTTGGTCAACGTCTTCTTGAGTGACTGTCGGTTTGACTTGACATTCGGCTTCTTCTTTCATGATCCATTTGAGAGCTTCGACTTTTTTCTCAAGAAACTCAATTTGTTCCGATTCAAAAGATGAGCGGAGTTTATCCAATTTTTCTTGAACGATTTTTTCGCAGAGTTCGTCTGTCATCATCCGTATGGACGTTTTCTCTCCACTCGGAGATAAACATCTCTACAAAAAAATTAAAACAATGAATAAATGGATATTGAATTACTTTTCAGGCTGGGGCTTATAAACAAGACCTAGTTTTTCAAGAACCCATTCATAACATTTATAATCATGTTCACGGAGGTGTTTAAGACATTTTTTCCTTTTGTCGATCGTCTCTTTAAGCCTAACTCCTGCTTTTCTGTCTAATGGAAAGGCTTCCATGTGTCGCTGCAAATCTCTGATATCCGCAGTCATTTTGGCAACTGAAAAAATATTTGATAAAACCAAACAAGAGTTAGGCATATTCACATTCACATTGTATTCGTGAATATGAATACGCCCAACTGAAGAATGATCAAATACCTCTAGCTTCTTCAGATGTATTGTCAAAATTGTGACGCTGAGTCATTTTCAAATATTCATTTCTGAGGTGCTCCACAGTTTTATTATAAGGAAAATAATCTAACGTAAATAGACTTTTGACTTTCTCATCAGCCCTGTAAACCCAAAGTAACCAGACTTTAACGGATGTTTAACTTACCCTTTGAGCTCTTCTATATCACGAAATTCGATAGGAAAAACGTTCTTTTTGTCTACTTCCATAAGAGGGAAAAGATCCCCACTTCTCTCCGGCTTTCCACAAGGTATCTTTTCTGGTCGGTTCCATTTAAAAGGAATCGGAGATTTCAAACCTCTGGTACTATTGTAAAACAATATTCGAGATGAGGAATACTTTAAGATTGCACCCCCAAATGACATTTTATAGGTTTTTTCAGTTATGTAGAAAAAAAATTTGTTATCAGAAAACTGAGGTTACTGATAAGTCATTGTTCCAAGCATCCAGCATGCTAGCCATTAAAAAAATGGATTTTTCCAATTTTCTCAATCCAGCAGAAAAGTTTGTAAAAAAGGTTTTTTAGTTAATAACCAGTTTATATTATATGTTATAAATAAAAAATAAAAAATAATCGATTATAGAAATCGATTTTGAATCTAAAACTTCAAGTTCGATTCTCGGTCTCTTTCCTTTTCCAAAACGCTGCACGTGTCCCGACGGTGTTAGTGATTTCAAGTCGTATTTTTAAATAAAAATCACGTAAGTATACTTTTAAATTATGTTATTATCGTTTTTTTACTTCTTACAAATTTTTATCTGTTTCTTTTATGATTTATTATACGCTAAAGTAAATGGCGTTTTTTTCGAAGGCAAACTAAGCCGGATTGACACGCGTGCTAACCTCAATAAATTTATTAGTTTTGTATTTAGAAAGAATTTTTCCATAAGTTTTCATTATATTTATTAAATAATTAATTTATGAGCTAAAGTTTAATTTGTTGGGCTTATTTTCCATTGGTTGGTATGTAGGAAGAGTTTTTGGTGCTACTCCAATATGCAGGCAACTGGCTAATCTACTAGTTAGCTGTCTATAGGTTTTAACTTTTATTACTAGTTAGCGTCTATTGGGTTTTTAACTTTTTATAATTTAAGTCAAAATATTTTTTTAAATATTATCAGGATTCTAAGGCGTTTTCCAATGTCCGAGAGTTCCAATTTTTTTGTTTACTTTGTTTGCTTTTTGGGCGTTTGCCCCTTTTTAAATTCCTTTTCTTTTAAACTTTTTGCATGATTTTTGGGCGTTTGTTTTGATTGCTGCGTTTTTACATGACTTTTAAGATTTTTCCCTGGTTTTGGTTTTTAGGATACCCGTTTTACTGAGTTTTTACTGAGGGAACGGATTTTTGCACAAATTTTAGGATTTTGCAATCCACTTTTTAGGCTTTCTAACACTTTCCTAGGTAGTTGTATAGTGAAGTACACAGTTGTTATTTTTTTTTTTAACTATCTGGTAGTTCATTACAGTCAGCTTACATCTTTTTTTTACATATCAAGTTTTAGTTTTCACATTTTCTTTTGTTTCAGAAATGGTGGTCATTGTGACTGGTAAAATCCGCAAGGCGGGCGATGTCGAGCCGGACGCGATCGAAACGTCCATCGCTCAGGCTCTTCAGGACCTCGAAACAAACCCGGAGCTCAAAGAACATCTCCGTGAACTCCACATTACTAAAGCGAAAGAAATCGATTCAAACGGCAAAAAGGTATTATCTTTATTTCGCCTCCTTAAACATCCTCAAAGAGTAGTTTTTTTAATCAGTCCATCTGTTCCCTCATTTTTTACGTCATAAAAACTGAGCTTATAATTGGACACATATCAAATGTACTACTTAATTTTTAAGTTTAATATTTTTAAAAACTATTAAGTTGTTCTACAAAAAGTATTTTAAAATAAAATTGGTCACTATGGTTGGCTTTACTATTTTAATAATAATTTAAGTTGTAATATTGACCTAAATAAAATGAAACAATCAATTTTATTAAATTTTATATGCATTGAAAATTTTTAGAATTGTATCAACAAAACATGTTCTAGCATTTTCTCCCTTACCCTAAATAAAAATTTACCGTTTTTCTGGGGGATTGCCATGTGATGGGCTTTAAAAAATAATAAATAATAATGAAAAGAGATAGATTTAACCAATAAGTAAGAGGCCTTCTTCAGCGGGGGCTCTCGCCATATTGCCATGGCGCCCTTTACGGGCCAACTCCACGGATTTTGTAGAAGAATATTTATTTGGAATTTCACTTCCAAACAATAATCCCTCTACCCAACCCAGCATCGAACCCGAGTCTCTGTGGTGAAAGTCCAAGACTGAACCTTCCAGCCGCAGAGCCGGTTATTAAAAAATTAATAAATTCCTAACGGTAAGTTTTTATTGTTTGGTCTTAATTGTCTAGGAACCAATTTTAAACAAATTGGATTCACAATATTAGGACCAATAATAATGGCAAATTCTTACCATCTTAATTTGTCGTTTAAATTGAGACTCATTTAAATTTGCAACAATACCCTTAAGTTTTATTATTAAATTCTAAAATTTTGTCCAAATTGTTCACTTGAATAATGAGTGTATTACCTATTCAGGTTTGTAAATTGGACAAAAATCAAATTCAAATTCTTACCATCTTAGTTGAATTTTTGACTTGGAAAAATAAAATTTGAGACATGTTTTCAGGCCGAAAAACCTTGCAAAAATTTAGTAAATTTCTGGTTTTTAGGCCGAAAAACCTTGCAGTAATGTAGTAAATTTCTGGTTTTCAGGCCGAAAAACCTAGCAAATACACAGTAAAACTTAAGTTTTCTGGCGAAAAAAATCCAGTAAAACTGGGATTTCATGACCGAAAAAATGTCTGTGATTAGTACGACATGTGGACTTATATTTCTAGGATCCATTTATTGCTTTCGCAATAAATTTCGAGACCTGTTGTTTTTTTTACCCTTTCGAGACTGCCGGCGACTATAGTTGCCATTCGCGCTTTTCGTTTGGAGACCGCAGGCGACTTTAGTTGCCCAGCGGGAAGCCTATCTATAAAGTACCTTCGCTTCCCGTGGCGCTAGCGACATGCAAAACTGGCAATCAAATGCTGGGAAGAAATGAACTACATGATGATCGCATCACTCGTTGCTTTCTGTGCTTTGCTGGGCGCTGGGAGCGGTCGGGAGAGTGAGAGGCAAAGAGAGGGAAAAAGTGCTGCGCCAGTAGCTCAGAGAATGCGGCGTCAGATGCGGTCTCGAAAGGGTTAATATCTTGTTCATCTCTTTAGTTTATTTGGGATTTGTAATCCGAAAACCTAAGTAGAAATGTTATAAAATTAGTTTTCTGGCCAAAAAGCAAGCAGTAAATTAAAATTTCCTGGCCAAAAAACCGATTGGTCTTAATTTTCTAGGGCCCAATTTTTTATAGATTGGGTTTTCCATATTAGGACCTATAACAATGGCAAATTCTTACCATCTCAGTTTAATATTTAAATTGAGACTCATTTAAATTTGCGACAATATTATATTATTATGGCTTTAAAAATAATTCCTTTGTCCAAATTGTTCATCTGAATAATTTGTGTATTATTCCGGTTTGTAAGTTGGACAAAAATCAATTCAAATTCTTACCTTCTGGGTCGACTATTTTACCTGGGAAAATAAATTTGAGACAAATTTTTGTTTTTTAAAGGTTTTATTTGTCCAAATTGTTCATCTGTGCGATCTGTGTTGTTCAGATTTGTAAATTGGACGAAAATTAAATTCAAATTCTTACCATCAGGGTTGATTTTTTGACTTTGATAAATAAAATTTGATATAAACATTTTTTTTAGTGTTTAATTTTTTAGTACTTATGTAATAGCAATTTTAATTTTTTTCTTTAAATATTGCAGTCGATCATTGTTTACGTTCCGATGCCGCAGCTGAAAAGCTTCCAAAAAATCCACGTCCGGCTAGTCCGAGAGTTGGAAAAGAAGTTTTCTGGCAAGCACGTCATTTTCGTCGGCGACCGTAAAATTTTACCCAAGCCGACTCGTAAGACGAGAACCCAAAGTAAACAAAGAGGCCAAGAAGGTAAATATAAAATTTGTAAAAATATCTTTTCTTAATCTCATTTTAGTCGTACTTTGACCGCCGTCTACGATGGAATCCTTGAAGATTTGGTCTACCCTGCGGAAATCGTTGGAAAACGTATCCGCATCAAATTGGACGGGAAACAGCTCATCAAAGTCCACTTAGACAAAGGGCAACTCACAAATATTGAACACAAAGTAAATATTTATATTTTTAATTATCTTTTTACTCATTTTTTTTTATAGGTTGAAACTTTCACTTCGGTCTACAAAAAGCTGACTGGAAGGGAAGTCAATTTTGAATTCCGTGATGCTTCTTTGTAATAAAAATAATTTTTATATAATAAAAAAACGTTAAAAACTGTCTTGAGGATTTTATTTTTCTTGGAAGTCCCTTCGGCTTTTATTTAGTGCCTCAAAAATGATAATCAGAAAAACGTCGAGAACCCCAGTAAAAAAGGTGATTCTTTCCTAACAATCTGTGGAAGATATTTAGATCATACGTTGTGGTACCCACATCACCCCCCATAGAGAAAAGAAGGGTGAAGGTCTGAGGTGCTGTGTGTCGAGCGATGATGTGTCGGAGATGCATGTGCGGTTGCTGTGACGTGAGTGTCGCAGATGTCGAGAAGTTCTGAGGTTGAAGTTTCACCAATTCAGCGGGTTGAAGAGGTGCGGAACTGCTGACGAGTTGAGAGAGTTCCACCAGTTCAGGGAGTCGTACTGGTGCGGAACTGTTGATGTCAATTGATTGATGATGCCGATACTGATGCTTGTGTGTTTGTTGTTGTTTCATTGCTGTGTTCGTGTTCGTCATGGGTCACCAATAGTGGGATAATTCATAACCACTAATTTAGAATTGATAGAAAGAGATGTTTTGTGTGTGATGTGATTTATTAAACTCTGATGATATTTAGACCATATGGATATTGTGGTACCCGCAAATGCATTGGGATTTCATTCCAAAAAGCCGAGCAAAAACGAAGGAAAATTGGGGTTTCCAGGCCAAAAATGCAGTAAAATAGCGGTCTTCAGTTCAAAAAATCTAACATAATGCAATAAAATTGTGATTTCTAGGCCAAAATCGCAATAAAACTGTGGTTTCCAGGCCAAAATCGCAATAAAATTGTGATTTCCAGGCCAAAATCGCAATAAAATTGTGATTTCTAGGCCAAAATTGCAATAAAATTGTGATTTGCAGGCCAAAATTGCAATAAAATTGTGATTTCCAGGCCAAAATTGCAATAAAATTGTGATTTCCAGGCCGAAATTTGAAGCAGAAATGCATTAAAATTTGAGTTTTTAGTCTGGCTAAAACCCTTGGGTTTTTCGTTCCAAAAAGCCTAGCAAAAACGCAGGAAAATTGGGGTTTCCAGGCCGAAAATGCAGTAAAATCTCTAGATCAAAAAATCTAACAAAATGCAATAAAATTGGGGTTTTTAGTCTAAATTCATTGGGATTTTCATTTCAAAAAGCCGAGCTAATACGCAGCAAAATTGTAGTTTTTAGGCCTAAAATGGAGAAAAATAGGGATCTATAGTTCAAAAAATCTAACAAAATGCAATAAAATTGTGATTTCTAGGCCAAAATCGCAATAAAACTGTGGTTTCCAGGGCAAAATCGCAATAAATTGTGATTTCCAGGCCAAAATCGCAATAAAATTGTGATTTCTAAGCCAAAATTGCAATAAAATTGTGATTTGCAGGCCAAAATTGTAATAAAATTGTGATTTCCAGGCCAAAATCGCAATAAAATTGTGATTTCTAGGCCAAAATTGCAATAAAACTGTGGTTTCCAGGGCAAAATCGCAATAAAATTGTGATTTCCAGGCCAAAATCGCAATAAAATTGTGATTTCTAGGCCAAAATTGCAATAAAATTGTGATTTGCAGGCCAAAATTGTAATAAAATTGTGATTTCCAGGCCAAAATCGCAATAAAATTGTGATTTCCAGGCCGAAATTTGAAGCAGAAATGCATTAAAATTTGAGTTTTTAGTCTGGCTAAAACCCTTGGGTTTTTCGTTCCAAAAAGCCTAGCTAAAACGCAGGAAAATTTGGGTTTCCAGGCCGAAAATGCAGTAAAATCTCTAGATCAAAAATCTAACAAAATGCAATAAAATTGGGGTTTTTAGTCTAAATTCATTGGGATTTTCATTTCAAAAAGCCGAGCTAATACGCAGCAAAATTGTAGTTTTTAGGCCTAAAATGGAGTAAAATAGGGATCTTTAGTTCAAAAAATCTAACAGAATGCAATAAAATTGTGATTTCCAGGCCAAAATCGCAATAAAATTGTGATTTCTAGGCCAAAATTGCAATAAAATTGTGATTTCCAGGCCAAAATTGCAATAAAATTGTGATTTCCAGGCCAAAATCGCAATAAAATTGTGATTTCCAGGCCGAAATTTGAAGCAGAAATGCATTAAAATTTGAGTTTTTAGTCTGGCTAAAACCCTTGGGTTTTTCGTTCCAAAAAGCCTAGCAAAAACGCAGGAAAATTGGGGTTTCCAGGCCGAAAATGCAGTAAAATCTCTAGATCAAAAAATCTAACAAAATGCAATAAATTGGGGTTTTTAGTCTAAATTCATTGGGATTTTCATTTCAAAAAGCCGAGCTAATACGCAGCAAAATTGTAGTTTTTAGGCCTAAAATGGAGTAAAATAGGGATCTATAGTTCAAAAATCTAACAAAATGCAATAAAATTGTGATTTCTAGGCCAAAATCGCAATAAACTGTGGTTTCCAGGGCAAAATCGCAATAAAATTGTGATTTCCAGGCCAAAATCGCAATAAAATTGTGATTTCTAAGCCAAAATTGCAATAAAATTGTGATTTGCAGGCCAAAATTGTAATAAAATTGTGATTTCCAGGCCAAAATCGCAATAAAATTGTGATTTCTAGGCCAAAATTGCAATAAAACTGTGGTTTCCAGGGCAAAATCGCAATAAAATTGTGATTTCCAGGCCAAAATCGCAATAAAATTGTGATTTCTAGGCCAAAATTGCAATAAAATTGTGATTTGCAGGCCAAATTGTAATAAAATTGTGATTTCCAGGCCAAAATCGCAATAAAATTGTGATTTCCAGGCCGAAATTTGAAGCAAAATGCATTAAAATTTGAGTTTTTAGTCTGGCTAAAACCCTTGGGTTTTTCGTTCCAAAAAGCCTAGCAAAAACGCAGGAAAATTGGGGTTTCCAGGCCGAAAATGCAGTAAAATCTCTAGATCAAAAAATCTAACGAAATGCAATAAAATTGGGGTTTTTAGTCTAAATTCATTGGGATTTTCATTTCAAAAAGCCGAGCTAATACGCAGCAAAATTGTAGTTTTTAGGCCTAAAATGGAGTAAAATAGGGATCTTTAGTTCAAAAAATCTAACAAAATGCAATAAAATTGTGATTTCTTGGCCAAAAAAAGCAATATAAGTTGTAGTAAGGTCAAAACCATGAAATCTATTAATAAGATTTCCTAATTCTGCATGCAGCAGAATTATGGTAATTATGATTGTCATGCTATAGACTCCCTTGCCCTCAAGGTATGATTGTCATCATTTAGCCATCCACCGCCTTCTATCGCCCAAAAGAAACCTTCTAAAAATTAATATTATTTATTTAAATTTAAATTTTTATATTCAAATTTAATAAAGTTTAAATGACTTAATTGACAAATTTTTGAAAAAATCTAAAGGAATTTTCCTGGATGAAAAACACCGTTTGGTGACGTTGAAATTTGACAAGCTGGAATCTCAAAGAAAAAGGTTAAGTTCGGGTTAAAGCTTGAGGAGTCTACGTGTGCTCGGTTTTGTGTACCGTTGTGCGCTACGTGTAAAGAAATAAAGAGAAAGGGCCAGTTCGGAAACGTCGGAGAACACAACTCAAAATACGCGAACGCACTTTCAACCTAAGGTCTCTCCGAGGGCTGCTCCTAATTTCGTTTTAGGCCTGAAAAAGGGTCTTCTTGTACTCGAATTTATAATCTTGTAGCATCAAAATGGCAAGTAAGTTGAAAGAAATATCATACTGGCTACTGGACAGAACTTTCTAGGTCATTCTCTTGTCCAAGATGTTCTCTTCCCAAAAAGAAGTTATTTTAAACCTCATTTTCTAATTTATATATTCCGTTTGCATTGTCTATTTACTAATTAAATTGTTTTTTTGTTTCAGTTAAATTTTTAGAAGTTATTAAACCGTTTTGTAGTATTCTGCCTGAAATAGCGAAACCTGAAAGAAAGGTAAATATGAGTATTGAGATTAGCCAGAGTTTTGCAAATGCTTCCTTTATTTTCTTCAACATCTTCCCAAAAATCCGACTCACCATCACTATTCTTGCTCATCTAGTATGATGAAAAATATTGGCCAGTTTGCTTAGCCATGTATCTGGGCATATATGACATTCTAGTAATGGCTACCAACTGAAAAGGTGCTTCTTAGCTATCTTTTTAGTGCCAGAAAATAATCACCATTTTAATTTTTCTATCACTTTCTGCTTGGGAATCATCCTCAAATGTTTCCTTCCCAAATAATCAAAATT
The DNA here is from genome assembly GCA_014119065.1 of Orius insidiosus. Classification (NCBI taxonomy): domain Eukaryota; kingdom Metazoa; phylum Arthropoda; class Insecta; order Hemiptera; family Anthocoridae; genus Orius; species Orius insidiosus. The sequence goes on along the minus strand of JACGAQ010001787.1, from coordinate 39,753 downwards.
AGGGCTTTCTCATACATTGAAAATTAAATTTTTCATCTAATTTAAATTTTTTTTTTAGATTCAATTTAGAGAGAAAGTACTTTGGACTGCTATCACTCTGTTTATATTTTTAGTATGTTGTCAAGTGAGTATTTTAAATTTTTTAAGTTGTTTTTTACTAATTATTAATTTTAATAGATTCCTTTATTCGGTATAATGAGCTCGGATTCTGCGGATCCATTTTACTGGATTCGTGTAATTTTGGCGTCGAACAGAGGTACTCTTATGGAACTTGGTATTTCGCCGATTGTGACTTCGGGTCTGATCATGCAACTTTTGGCCGGAGCGAAGATCATCGAGGTCGGCGACACACCGAAAGATCGCGCTTTGTTCAACGGTGCGCAGAAGCTGTTCGGAATGGTTATCACGGTCGGTCAGGCGATCGTGTATGTCATGACAGGAATGTACGGAGACCCTGCTGAAATCGGAGCTGGTATCTGCCTTCTTATCATCGTCCAGCTTTTCGTAGCGGGTCTTATTGTACTCCTTTTGGATGAACTTCTCCAAAAAGGTTATGGCCTTGGATCCGGTATCTCACTTTTCATCGCTACCAACATTTGTGAAACTATCGTCTGGAAAGCTTTCAGCCCTGCTACTGTCAACACTGGTACTTCAAAAACGATAAATAAAAACAAAATAAATTAACGTTCAATTTTTAGGCCGAGGTACCGAATTTGAAGGAGCTGTCATTGCTCTTTCCATCTCCTTGCTACAAGAGTTGATAAAGTCCGAGCTCTCAGAGAAGCTTTCTACAGGCAGAACCTTCCCAACCTAATGAACCTTTTGGCCACCATTCTTGTCTTTGCTATTGTCATATACTTCCAGGTTTGTTTCCTGTCTTAAAAAATAGACTTTATTTTCTTTTATAGGGATTCAGAGTGGATCTTCCTATCAAATCTGCGCGCTATCGTGGCCAGTACAGCAGCTATCCGATCAAACTTTTCTACACATCGAACATTCCGATTATCCTCCAGTCCGCTTTGGTGTCCAATCTTTACGTCATTTCACAGATGTTGGCAGTGAAGTTTCATGGCAACGTGTTTGTGAATTTGCTCGGAGTATGGGCCGACGTTGGCGGAAGCGGTCCAGCACGTGCTTATCCTGTGGGTGGTTTATGCTATTATTTATCACCGCCGGAGAACCTGGGTCATATACTTGAGGATCCCGTCCATGCTGTTCTTTACATCATTTTTATGCTTGGATCATGCGCATTTTTCTCCAAGACCTGGATCGAAGTTTCCGGATCGTCCGCTAAAGATGTAATGACATTAAATTTAGTCTTGATGACGCTAACATTTATTTCAGGTCGCCAAGCAATTGAAAGAGCAACAGATGGTCATGAGAGGCCACAGAGATAACTCGATGATTCACGAGTTGAACCGATACATTCCTACCGCTGCAGCTTTCGGTGGCCTCTGCATCGGAGCGCTCTCCGTTCTCGCCGATTTCATGGGAGCGATCGGTTCCGGTACTGGAATCCTTTTAGCCGTCACCATCATTTACCAATACTTCGAAATATTCGTCAAAGAGCAAAGCGAAATGGGCGGAATGAGCACGCTCCTTTTCTAAAAAAAACCTTCAACTTAAATTCTGATTTTTTTTTCCATGTACTTTTTTTGTACCAGAATATGAAAGGGCAATTTAAATTTTTCATCCTGAAAAATTAATTTGTACAAAATATTTATTTATAAAAAAAATTTATTGTAAATAGATTTTCTTTTCATTTCTTAACACTTTTCAAAACCTCAATGAGGTCAAACATATTTTTCTAATCGACTATTCTAATTTTAAAATATTTTTTTTGTTATTTTTTGTGTTTATTTTCCTTTCTCTCTACCTACAATAAAATAAGAAGGCTCCTTAACACTAAGAAAAAAAGTCGATGTTATGGGGTGTTAAGAAATTTCGATCATCACTGTTTATATTGTACAATTTTTGTACTGATTGAAAAATACAATAAATTGTAGTGTTGATATTAATTTTTTTAAAATAAAAGCGTCCTTTTTATTTAAGTCTAACTTCTATTTTAGGTCTTCTCCTTCATAAAGGTGAGGAAAACTGAAATTCTGCTAAGACCATCTTTGCAGGGAAAGAGACATCCTTTATACTCGGCGTTAGAGCATTTTTCTCGGTCTGTTTGCAAAAAAAATCCATTTTAGAAGATTTATGGACGTTTTTCTCGGTATTTTGGACAAGAGACATAAATTTATCCAGGTTTTCAGGAGTTTTTCTTGGTATTATGCCAAGAAACTTCCATTTACCGGATGTTCGGGCATTTTTTTTTCGGTCTTTTAGAAAAAAAACCATTTAAGAGGGTTTATAGGCGTTTTTTCTTGGTATTTTGGACAAATGACATTAATTTATTCAGGGTTTCAGGAGTTTTCTCGGTCTTTATTTTATTTTATTTTTATTTTTATTTTTATTTATTTACATCAAAATTAATAAATTTTATAGTAATTGTCAAACAAAATAACTAGAACAGGAAACAATTACAATTAACACTTTTAAACAATTAACAATTTTTAAATATTTTATCTCACTAGAAAAAGGAACATAAATTATAGGTATATCACAAGTCACTTAGATCGCTATTCAAGAATTCCTCATATGAGTAGATGGGGTTCTTAATCAGCCACCCCTTTACTCTATTAGTGAGTGGCAAGAGAGGCAAAACTGAAATTGTGTGAGGCAATTTGTTAAAAAATCTGTAGCTCCAATATCGCTGACAGGTAAGGCTTCTTTTTAATCTATTAAACGGGACTACAAGATCACCTCTGTTTCGAGTGTCATGTGAGTGCACGTCCTCAAATGTTCTTAAATTTACTGAGGCAGACTTAATATGTTTTATACATCCCAGAATGAACACACTTGGTAACGTCAAGATTTCCAGTTTAATGAACGAACTACGAACATCATCACGGTAACCAACATCATCCAGAACACGAACGACTCTCCTCTGTATGGCAAATACTTTTTCAACATGACAACTATGACCCCAAGCTGTTATACCGTAGGTAATGTGAGAATGAAAAATTGCAAAATAAATTGACCTTAATTTATCACTGCTCAACTCTTTCTTTAATAACCTCATAAGATACGTTTGAGTGCTTAACTTTTTGCAAAGATTATCACAATGAACCTCCCAAGACAACGTTGGGTCCAGATAAACACCAAGAAATTTTACACTATCCAAATTGCTTAACATACCTAACTGTCTCGTAGAAAAAATGAGATTCATCGTTTTCTTATCATTTGACAAAAGCCTATTTGAACTGAACCAATCTTTGATGTCCCTTTCCATCTGGGAAGCTTCACCCTTAACAACATTCAAGACAGGATTTGAAATCAGGGATGTCGTATCATCCGCAAACTTAATAAACTTATACTGAGGAAGACAGTTTTGCAGATCGTTGAAAAAAATTATAAACAGAATTGGCCCTAAGACTGAGCCTTGCGGAACTCCCACTGAAACTTCTTTAAATTCGGACTTGTAGCCATCAACCATAACAGCTTGTTTTCTATTTTGCAGAAATGAAGCAATTAAATCTAAGCTCCCCTGAGCCATATGATATCTTTTCAATTTTCCAAGCAATAGCGAGTGATTAACACAATCAAAAGCTTTCGTGAGATCAAAGAATGAGATACTAGTAAAATACTTCTTCTCAAAGTTTTCTATAATGCTTTGTAACAGCTCCATAATTGCCATTTGAGTGCTCAGATTGTTTCGAAAACCAAATTGACAAGGAGAAAACAGCTTATTCGCTTCAAAAAACTCTACTAGGCTTTCTTTCATGAGTTTCTCTAAAATTTTAGAGAAAACTGGCAAGATTGAAATCGGTCGGAAATTCGAGAGTTCCTCAGGTGAACCCCCTTTGAACAGGGGCAGAACTATACCGTATTTTAAGCAGTTTGGAAAAACATTTGACGAGAGACAGCAATTTATAAGCGAGGTTAAAGGTTCAATTAACCCAGGTTTAATTAATTTTATTATAGTGGTGGATAGACCATAATAATCACTAGCATAACTACATTTTAAATTATCAATCGTTTTTGCTACCTGATCCGAAGAAACAGTGGAAAACTGAAAACTTTCAGAATGGTTTATAGGTGTTTCAAAGCTCAAGGGATTTAAGCTGGAGATCGGCAAGGACCTCGCTATATCATGCGGCACACCGACATAAAAGTCATTCAACTCCGATGGTGTGAACTTAGGAGTAGTAGGTATGGAGTTTTTACCTCTGCGCTCATTTACAATATTCCAAATTGTTTTTTGAACGTTTGGTGACGCTTTCAGGCGACAGTCATTGAAAGACAACTTAGCTTTTTTTAATTTCCGATCTATAGAGACTCCTATGGGAATTTCTCAATTTCAGTAATTCAACCGACTTATAAGTCGCATACATGTCATTTAAAAGTAACAGATAATCCCTCATATTACTTAATTCTTGGGTGAACCATTTGTTAGAAAGTTTACGAATCCCGACTGGAACTTTTTTACAAGGTAAATAAAAATTTACTGCATCCACTAACAATTTAAGGAACGATGACCATTTTGACTCAACCTCAGTTGTGGATCCTAACTCATCTTCCCACCTAATAAGACTTAGGTGGGTCAATAGTGATCCCAAGCTTGAGGGATCAAGTGGCCTGATGAGCTTAAAAGAGGACTTTTCCTGACCTTCGACACCCTGGAGGGAAAAAAAGATTGGGTTATGGTCGGAGAAGGTGATCTTATCGACTTCGATTTGAGGATTAAATTTAGAGTCTGACTCGACGAAAATATTATCTATACAGTTATTATTCCTAGTATTTGAGTGGACGACATGCATAAAACCCAATGAAGTAAAAAAATTTAAAAAGTTTTTCGACAATGAGGCATCTGACCCGATGTTAACATTAAAATCACCAAAAAAGATAATCTCATGATTGTATTTGGATTTACAGGTTTTTACTACCTTATCTATTACCTCAAAAAACGATTCAAAACCATTAATTGAATTCGGTGGCCTATACACACCTATAACTATGACACCTACATAGATATTTTTTTTTTTGCAAAAAAAAAAAAAAATCCATTTTAGAAGTTTTATGAGCGTTTTTCTCGGTATTTTGGACAAGAGACATCAATTTATCCAGGTTTTCAGGCATTTTTCTCGGTCTCTTTGCAACAAAAAAATAATACATTTTAGAGGGTTTATGGGTGTTTTCTCGGTATTTTGGACAAGGGACATTAATTTTCCAGGAGATTTTCTCGGTCATTTTGCCAAGAAACTTCCATTTTACTGGATGTTCGGGCATTTTTGTCTGTCTTTTTGCAAAAAAAAAAAAAAAAAAAACACATTTTAGAGGGTTTATGGGCGTTTTTTCTCGGTATTTTGAACAAGTGACATTAATTTTTACAGGTTTCAGGAGTTTTTCTCGGTCTTTTTGCAACAAAAAAAAAAAAAAACATTTTAGAGGGTTTATGGGCGTTTTTTCTCGGTATTTTGGACAAGTGACATTAATTTTTACAGGTTTTCAGGAGTTTTTCTCGGTCTTTTTGCCAAGAAACTTCCATTTTACCGGATGTTCGGGCATTTTTCTCGGTATTTTGAAAAAAAAAAAAAAAAAAAAAAAACCATTTTAGAGGGTTAATGGGCGTTTTCTCGGTATTTTGGATAAGGGACATTAATTTTCCAGGTTTTCAGGCGTTTTTCTCGGTATTTTTGCCAAGAAACTTCCATTTTACCAGGTTTTCGGGTATTTTTCTCGGTATTTTGCAATAACAAAAAAATTCCAATATAGAGGGTTTATTGGCGTTTTTTCTCGGTATTTTGGACAAGTGACATTAATTTATCCAGGTTTCAGGCATTTTTCTCGGTCTCTTTGCAACAAAAAAAAATACATTTTAGAGGGTTTATGGGTGTTTTCTCGGTATTTTGGACAAGGGACATTAATTTGCCAGGTTTTTCTTGGTATTTTTGCCAAGAAACTTCCATTTTACTGGATGTTCGGGCATTTTTGTCTGTCTTTTTGCAAAAGAAAAAAAAAAAAACACATTTTAGAGGGTTTATGGGCGTTTTTTTCTCGGTATTTTGAACAAGTGACATTAATTTTTACAGGTTTTCAGGAGTTTTTCTCGGTCTTTTTGCAACAAAAAAAAAACATTTTAGAGGGTTTATGGGCGTTTTTCTCGGTATTTTGGACAAGTGACATTAATTTTACAGGTTTTCAGGAGTTTTTCTCGGTCTTTTTGCCAAGAAACTTCCATTTTACCGGATGTTCGGGCATTTTCTCGGTATTTTTGAAAAAAAAAAAAAAACCATTTTAGAGGGTTAAATGGGCGTTTTCTCGGTATTTTGGATAAGGGACATTAATTTTCCAGGTTTTCAGGCGTTTTTCTCGGTATTTTTGCCAAGAAACTTCCATTTTACCAGGTTTTCGGGTATTTTTCTCGGTATTTTTGCAATAACAAAAAAATTCCAATATAGAGGGTTTATGGGCGTTTTTTCTCGGTATTTTGGACAAATGACATTAATTTTTCCAGGTTTTCAGGCATTTTTCTCGGTCTCTATGCAACAAAAAAAAATTAAAATAAAATAAAAATAAAAACATTTTAGAGGGTTTATGGGCGTTTTCTCGGTATTTTGGACAAGGGACATTAATTTTCCAGGTTTTCAGGAGATTTTCTCGGTCATTTTGCCAAGAAACTTCCATTTTACCGGATGTTCGGGCATTTTTCTCGGTCTTTTTGAAAAAAAAAAAAACATTTTAGAGGGTTAATGGGCATTTTTCTTTTTATTTTGGACAAGGGACATCATTTATCCAGGTTTCCAGGCGTTTTTCTCGGTATTTTTGCCAAGAAACTTCCATTTTACCAGGTTTTCGGGTATTTTCTCGGTATTTTTGCAATAACAAAAAAATTCCATTATAGAGGGTTTATGGGCATTTTTCTCGGTATTTTGGACAAGGGACATCGATTTATCCTGGTTTCCAAGCGTTTTTCTCGGTCTTGGGGCGAAAAAAACATCCATTTAACCAAATTCCTGGCGTTTTTCTCGGTCTTTTGGCCCGTTTTGGACAAGAAACCGGCTTTTCGGGCTTCTCTCTCGATGTGTTAACCAAAAAAACATCCATTTTATCAGATTCCTGGCGTTTTTCAATATCGAAGCCAAACGTACGTCCATTTCGCCAGTTATCGGGCGTTTTTTCGGAACAGAAAGTAGAATAGAAAATTTCCAAGATATCAGGGAAATGAATTGACATCTTCACGAGCTGATGAGGCCATGAGCTCCGCCTCAATCACAGATTGATTGGTCATGTGGTGGGGGAGCGGCATTACCCTTTTAGTGATTAAAAATTTCGTTGTTCCCGCTCCTAACGCCTGAAGCCTCGCGTCCGGCTTCCCTTAAAATCCCCCAAAAAAATTTTTTCCCAAAAAGTAATTTTCTCATAAAAATAATAAAGAATCAAAATATGAAAAATAAATAAAAATGAAAACAGAATTCTCCCCCTTATTGTAGTGACGTCACGTTTCGGCCATGTTGGCTGACGGTCTTTCTCACCGAATACCGCATCAGTCTATTTTATTCGCTTTTTATTGATTTTCAAAAATAAAAAGACAGTTTTTCGTTTGATTTTCGTATAAAAGAAGTCGCCGGGTTCCGTCCTCCGTCGTTTTGAAAACAAGGTAAGCGAGAAACCCGATAAAAACTTGGGGAAAAGAACGTAATGAATGATGCCAACGCTTCTCCTACCTCAAAGGGGCTTTTTATGTTGTTTTTCTCACTAAACGGAACTCTTTCTCTTTTTCTTGTTACTTTATTATCCCTTTTTAAAGTATAATTCAACATTAACTAAGGTTTGTTGTATATTGTACTCCTAACTGTAAAGTATATTAGGGAAGCGCCCCACCTTACCGTAGCTTTCGTATTGGCTGTTTTTTATTTTGTTTCTTTTGAATTATTTAAAATATAACTTATTATTTAACCAATTAACAAGGACTTTATTTAATATCGAACCAAGGAGTGGGGGAATAATGAGTGTGAGGATGTACTAGATATAATAGGTTTTTTATTTTAGTTAAAAAAACGATGGAGAGTGAAAGCGGAGGAATGGCGAGTCCGTCGCCGCAAAGCCAGTCTTCACCGATGCCTCCGCCTCAGGCGCCATCGCCGATGGGTCCCCCTCAGCAAGCGCCGTCTCCGATGCCGCAGCAGCAGCAGCCGCCGCAGGGTCCACCTCCGCAAATCGGGCCGCCGTCACATCACCCGCATAGTCCCAACTCGTATCAGGGTGGTCCTCCCCCTCAGCATATGAATGGCCCCAACGGTGCGATGCAGCAAGGCACTCAAACATTCCAACAACACCCTCCGATGCCTCCTCATCAACAAGTAGGTTTATATATCATAAATCTATTTATCATTGACCTATTAAATTTAAAAATACTAAACAATGCATCATAAAACTTTATTGTCTCAAGGTATCTAAACATTAAAAACGTCGACTAACTTCCGGGCTAGACTTTCCGTACTTGCTGCGATCCCTCCTCCTTTCATAAAATCGAATTTTCCTCCTAAAATCAATTGCAATTAAATATCATTCAAATTTTATTTACCATCAACTCCTATGACATATCCTCCTGCTTCGGTTACGATGATTGATCCTGCTGCAAAATCCCATGGTTTTAAATGGTCGACATGGTATCCGTCAAAAACTCCTGCTGCCACTAAGCATAAACCGATTTCAGCACATCCTATGCTCCTTATGCTTAAATATGTTGTTAGTTTACATTTCTATGTTATGAAATTAGAACACAATTTTTGACATCAGTGTGGGCATTGGATAGACCATTAAAAATTGGTGTAGTTTTAGTTTTTAGGTCACCCCCTAATAAGTCAAAACTTGTGTTCCAACGTCCATTTTTTATACCTTAAAATACTCCGTGTGCAATTTTCAAACTTTTTAATGTATGAATCTCGAAAATGATCACTCATCCCCAATGACAGTTCCACATTAATTACTGCTTCTTTTGGATCTAAACAGAACTTCAGGACAGCAGAAAAATAAACAAAAAACCTGTAGTTGCTGATGTTTTAATTTGTTTTCCGTTAGAAAAGCCCCACGGTTTTTAATTGCGCTGTATGTCTCATTTGTGAGCGGATTACGCACGATTCCGATCAGAATTTCCTTTCTGTATGCGAATCCGATCGCTATTGCAAACTGCGGATAACCCTTAATGTAATTGAACGTCCCATCGATCGGATCTATGATCCATGTCGGGTCGTCTGTCAGTTTTTCATTCCCTAAAGTCTCTTCGCAGATAAATTTATGCGCTGGAAATTTCTCCGATATCTTCTTTATTAAATACTCTTCAGTTTTTAAATCGTACTGTGTGGCAACATCGTAAAATTGTCTTTTTTAACTTTTAACTCTTTATACTTCTCTCTTCCTTCCATCACAATCTAAAAATTTTCTTAGATTTATGTTTAATAATTAAATTTTCTTACTTGTGAAGCCTCTACGGCGGCCTCCATGGCGACTTTAAAAAGTAAATCTAAATCCATTTTTTTGAAATAATTAAATTCTTGTTCCATTTATATTAAACACCCTCCCTCCCACGCTATTAGATAAGATTTTTCTTGTTGTAAATAAGCCCATTTCAAGGCATAATTGCATCATCCAAAAGATCCTGCATATAATTGGAGGGAAAAAAATGCAATTAGAGGCATTTTTTTTATTGCTCCTTGACATTAAGTATGTCGACCAGTTTTCTTCCGAGTGTTTCTGAACTGAAGCAATCCCTGAACCATTGGCGCAATCAAACTTTCCCCCTAAAAATTTTGGTTTATTTTATTTTTTACCATCAATGTCAAGCAGCGATCCTCCGGCTTCTGTCACAACCAATGAACCTGCAGTCCTAAATTTTTAAATTGGTCAAATGAAAACCGTCCAAAACACCGACCAAGCAAACTTCTGCAGATCCAACGCATCTCATTCTAAATAATGAATTAATGCATAACTTGGAATAAAATTTACCCTTGGACTTCAGAAACGCAGTTTTTATATTTACAAAGGTTTTTTTCCTCGAAGGATTACCACCCACTGATATTTCCAATCCAATCAACAATTTTTTTTCAAATCTAAAAGAACGATGAATATTTTGGACCTGTGCATTCCAATGTTTTGATAATTTTCGCTCCTCGACCTTAGCAATCCATGTCCTGTGATTGGATTACTGACTACACCAATGAGAATCTCTTTGTTGAATGCCATGCAATTGAAATTATGATAAAGCGATACCCATGGATGTACTTGGATGTTCCGTCAATGGTATCTATAAACCAAGTCGCCTCATTTGTAAGCGTAGATTCCGATGCTCTTCCCCAATGATCTTATATTTTGGAAACTCATTTAAAATCGACCTTATTACAATCTTTTTGGGGAAAAAAATTAGTTTTGATAATTATTTTTATTAGCTTACTTCCCCGGCTTCTTCCAGGGCTATCATGGCAACTTCGTAGCACTTATCGATGTCCGTTTTCAGATTCTTCAGATTCTTCAGACCTAACTTAATTATTATATTTTGACGCATGTCCTTATTTCTCTAATTTTTATTTAGTTTAAATTTGATAAGATTGTATATTCAAATATCATAAATAATTCTATTTTTGGACTTTTCGAGGTATGCTCTGTACGCCTCAGTAGTGCGGCTTTGTGGTAGACTTATGGATTTATTTAAAAATCTAGAATTAGTTTTCAGAGGGATTACAAAATAGAATAAATATTTAACGTTTTATTGTTTTTTAAACATTAAAAATGTCGACCAATTTTCTTCCTAGAGTTTCTGTACTGGCCGCGATTCCTCCTCCTGTTTCACATTGAAAGTACCTCCTGAAAAATTTGAATTATTTTCTGTAATGTTTCGTTATTTTTTACCGTTGCCGTCAAGCATGGAACCTCCTGCTTCGGTTACAACGATAGAACCTGCTGCGAAGTCCCAAATTTTTAAATGGTCTACGTGAAAACCATCCCAAACGCCCATCGCGACCAAACAGAGCCCGATTTCCGCAGATCCAACACACCTCATGCTACACTTCAAAAATGCATTTTATTGTCTATTATAATAGATTTACCCTTGAACTTTTGTCACACAGTTGGTGTACTTTTTAGCATATACTTCTGTCAATTTTGGATGAGATCCAATAGATATTTCCAGCCCAATCAACGACTTCTTTAAATCTTAAATGAAAAGAATTTAGCAAGTAGATGTTGAGAAAAGAGAAGCATTTCACGACCGGTTTCTTTGTCTACCTGTGCATCCAGAAGTTTTGATCCGTTTCCCATTCAAATACGCTCCCCGACCTTTGATGGCGCTCCAAGTCTGTCCCGAAATCGGATTACAGACGATCCTATGAGAATCTCTTTTTTAAAAGCGAACGCAATTGAAATTCCGATGACTGGAAATCCGTGGACGTAGTTGGACGTTCCATCGATGGGATCTATGATCCATGTTGGCTCCTCTGTCAACGCCGATTCGGCCGCAGTCTCCTCCCCGACGAATTTATGGGATGGAAACTCCTTCGAAATAGCCTGGACAAAACATTCCTCCGTTCTTTTGTCATATTCCGTGACCACATCGTAAAACCCTTCTTTTTCTTTCACATCCAACTTTGATTCATGGCCTTCTAAAACAATCTACAAAATAGATAAACTTTCTTAAATTAACTTACTTTTGAAGCTTTTTCTAATGCTTCAGTGACAACTTTATAGCACTTGTCGATGTCCGGTGTGTCCATTTTTTTTGATAAAATTGAGTTTTTACCTTGTGCCTTTTAATTCCCCACTTATAACTTCATAACAGCCTTCATACCTATCACTACCTCCCTCTCTTCATTATTCCAACTGGAAGGGGTCAGATAAAAAATTGAATTATAAATAGTGTTGCTCGATTCTTTTTCCCTCTCAAGTACATTCATTTTTCGTTCATTATGCAATTCATTCTACGATCTTAAGTTTATGGTTTTTATCTTACGAAATATACTATTTGAGCGCGAACATCACAAAGTTGAGACACAGAATTTCACGTGATCTCCTCGTGCTTAAAATCGATAAACTCAAAACTGGTTGCGCGAAAGCTCTATTATGAGCTAAATTTCGCAAATTTTTTATATGCCTTCTCGATCTTAAAAGAACCTGAACTCTGGACTGAGGCATTGCCTCCTGTATTTCTTTGAAGTTCACGGTTTATAGAAAATACGATAGTAATATAAAAGAAATTTATTTAACACTAGAATGTAATAACATTAGCAAAAACTTGAGATCTAAAATATAAAACTTTGTATATTATCTAAACTTTAAAGACACCGACGAGTTTTTGTGCAAGAGCTTGAGTCCCAGCGGTGATAATCCGCCCGGTTTCACAGTCGAATTTTCCACCGTCTATGTCAAGGACGCATCCGCCTGCTTCCGTTATGATGATAGATCCAGCGGCCAAATCCCAAGGGTAAAGATGTTCGACCTGGTAGCCATCCCAAGCACCCATCGCTACCATACAGAGGGAAAGTTGGGCCGAACCAAGTGTTCTTATTCTAGAAGAAATGTTATGATTTTACCCAAAAAAGGAAATTTCTTACCCTTGTAGTTGTGTAGCAGCAGATCTGTATCTTTTGACGAATTTTTCCGTGTATGCTGGGTTAGATGCGATGGAACCTTCAAAGCCGACGACGGCTTCTTTAAGCTCTTTAAGAAAAATGTTATTTTGGTTTTTGCTTTTATAAACGTTATACCTTCGACGTCTGTGGTTTTAATACGTTTCCCGTTTAAGAAAGCCCCGCGTCCTTTGATTGCTGTGAACGTCTGTTCTAACATCGGGTTGCAGACGATCCCGAGGACGATTTCTTTTCCGACGGCGAGTCCGACGGAAATCGCGCTATGTGGGTATCCGTGGACGAAGTTGGTCGTACCATCGATGGGATCGATGATCCAGGTCGGCTCCTCTGTGAGCTTAACATTCGAGCTCGTTTCCTCCCCGATGAAATGATGATCCGGGAAAGCCTCCGAAAGTGTCTGAATAAGAAAAACCTCAGTTTTACGGTCGAATTCAGTCACGAGGTCATACGAAGCGCTTTTCGTGTCAACATTTTTCGTACCTTCAAACCCTTTTAAAACAATCTAAAAAATCATCTTAGTAAACAAATAATCTCTGCAGAACGACTTACATCGGAAGCTTTGATGACTGCATCCATGCAGACTTTAAAGCAGTTGTCGACATCTACGATAATCATTTCGGACGTTTATTTTTACGTTTCTTCTTCAAGAATGGGACGTGATTTTCCAGGGGTGCCGTCTTTATAAAGGGTCCCCGCGGTAGGGGGTGTTTCTCCCCCTTTTTCAGTTTTCACGGCCGGGCGATTTTCGCCGAATGCGCTTGCCTACAATTTCCCTCGCTCCTTAACCTTTCTCAATTTTGAATTTTCTTTCATTAACTGTTTGTTTTACTCTTCAACCTTGAAAAAATATGTGCGTGTTTTTCGCACTGTCTTTGATGCTTCAACCCTGGGGCAAGAATAGACGCTTTTGTCGAAAAACATTGGTGTCCATGAAATTCTTTCACTTATAAATAAATAATTAAAGCTTCAGTTTTGCACGTTTTTAATTGTTTTTAAAACTTCCTCAAAGAACTGAAGTTCCAGACCCCCAGAAAAAGGATGGATTGTCGGCCTTCCTTAGCCAGCATTTCCAGAACGCTTCACGACCGCAATATTCTTCCGATTTTCACCAAATTTTTGCAGTATCTTCCTTTCGTTGTTATCTTGAAAATGTCAAAAGCTTTTTTCGAATTTTTCAAAAATGGCGGAGATCTGCCTGTCTAAAGTTTTGTTTAATGCGCTACTGCCTTACCGTCCGATCTTCACCTTTGCATCAAATACTTGTATTAAATACAATTTTTGAGCGGGGGCTTTTCGATAGTAGGGAGGAATTTGGGGTGTTCACCCCTGCTCAGAGCTGCCTGGCTGGGCGAAAAGGTTATATCCGGGGCGAAATCCAAACGTGAACTTTTTCTTATTTTGTCTTATTTAATTTTTATTCTTATTTTTGCTATCAAACAAATATTATTATTGATAATCATATAGTTTATCTAGTGAAAGTTCAATTCTTTCATTTTATATCTTCTATCTTTTCTTCCGATTAACTCTTTCTGGAGGAAGGACAGCGAATTTTAAGTCATCGGAATTTTCCGACCTTTTATCGATTGGCCCCGTTCTATGCTACGAAATGTCATGAAAAACTAGGTTTTGGGGTGATTTTCAAATCAATTTATGTTAAAAATACATATACGAGGGAAAAAATAAAGAAAAGCGATTTAAACGAAAGTCGTTTGTTTAAGGTCAGGCATACAATGGCTTTTCACGTGATCATAGCGTGGTCTTTAATCCCTTGTGTTTTTTTACCATCCTTGGAACACGTGTTTTTTTTATCCCTTTCAGGTCAAAATTTCCCTTTAGAACAGGTAGAAGTATTAGAAAAACTTAAGACTGAACTGGTAAGGGCGGAGCAGGTGGAACCGTTTTTCTATGATCGTCTCCTTAGTTGAGAAAAGTTTAAAAACATGCTTGCCGATGGCCGAAACGTCGTGAAGTACTTGTTTGAAGAGCTACCAATGAAAACTTGCTTATAGAGAAATAAAAATATAAGAAGGGGAAGTATAACGGAGGGGGAAGTATAAAAGAGAGGAAGTATAACGGAGGGGGAAGTATACAAGAGAGGAAGTATAACGGAGGGGGAAGTATAAAAGAGAGGAAGTATAACGGAGGGGGAAGTTTTTTTTTTCCGAAGAAAAATGAAAAAAAAAAAAAAAATATTTTTTTGTGAAGTACTTGTTTAAAGAGCATCCAACGAAAACTTCCTTAAATAGAAGTAAAAATATAGGAGGGGGAAGTATAAAGGAGAGGAAGTATAACGGAGGGGGAAGTATAAAAGAGAGGAAGTATAACGGAGGGGGAAGTATAAAAGAGAGGAAGTATAACGGAGGGGGAAGTATAAAAGAGAGGAAGTATAACGGAGGGGGAAGTATAATAGAGAGGAAGTATAACGGAGGGGGAAGTATAAAGAGAGGAAGTATAACGAAGGGGGAAGTATAAAAGAGAGGAAGTATAACGGAGGGGGAAGTTTTTTTTCCGAAGAAAAATGAAAAAAAAAAATATTTTTTTGTGAAGTACTTATTTAAAGAGCATCCAACGAAAACTTCCTTAAATAGAAGTAAAAATATAGGAGGGGGAAGTATAAAGGAGAGGAAGTATAACGGAGGGGGAATTTTTTTTTTTCGAAAAATTTTCTAAGTTTTTTTTCAAAAATTTTTTAAGTATGAATCAAGGTAGAAATAATGGGATTTTTGCCCAAGTCACTCTCGTAACGCGTGGAAGTATGAAATTTCCCCCTACTAAAATGATAATTAATATAAAAAAATGATCATTTTTTACACCAAAAATTTGTAAAAAATATAAGGAGTAATTGGTAAAAATTTGGTGAAAATCGGTTAGTCTGCAGCAAATTTTTTAAAATTTTAAACAGACAGATCTCCGCCATTTTTTCGAAATTCAAAAATCGCCCTAGTTAGTTTCATGTTCACCGACTAAATAAAATTTGGTGAAAATCGGTTAAAAACTGTAGCCATAAAGTGTTCCGGAAAAAATTGCTTCGGCCGGACGGCCGGCTGGCACCACAGACGAAGTTGTGAACGATAAAGATCAATATTCGATTTGACCCTCCATGGTCAGATTTTTAATTGTTTGAATTTTTCTGTTTAGCCTGCTGGAGCTGGACCACAAGAGAACTTGACAGCACTTCAACGTGCTATAGATTCTATGGAAGAAAAAGGTCTTCAAGAAGATCCTAGGTATTCACAGCTTTTGGCGTTGAGAGCTCGTCAATCAAATATGGAGCCACCTCGTCCTCCTCAGGTTAGTTTTTTTTTAAAGATAATCTGAAAAACTATATTTTTTTTTTAGGGTTTTCAAGGAGAACAAGGCCCACCGCAAGGTGCCAAACATAGTTTCAGTTCTCAACAGTTGCAGCAGTTGCGGGTTCAAATTATGGCGTATAGGTTGTTGGCTAGAAATCAGCCATTGTCACAACAATTGGCGTTGGCTGTGCAGGGAGAAAGTGTTGATGCGAATGCGACTAATGGAGGGATGCAGCAGCCGATGAGGACACCGGGTCCGCCAGGAGGACAGCCTCCTACTCAGTCACCGATGACTGGACAGATGGCGCCTCCGACGGGTCCTGCTCCTGCTGGTGTACGACCTCCTGCTCCGTTAAATGATCAGTCTCGTCCTCGTACCGCTGGGCCTCAAAATCAAATGGGTCTCAAACAACACAGAGTTACTACAATGCCCAGACCGTTGGGCCTGGACCCAATTTTGATCCTTCAAGAAAGAGAAAACCGTTTAGCTGCCAGAATCGTCCACAGAATGGAAGAGTTGTCAAACCTTCCGGCCACAATGCCTGATGACTTAAGACTTAAAGCTCAAATCGAACTCCGAGCTTTACGAGTTCTCAACTTCCAAAGGCAACTCAGATCTGAAGTCATCGCATGCACCAGACGAGACACAACTTTGGAAACCGCTGTTAACGTCAAAGCATACAAACGCACCAAGCGCCAAGGCCTCCGAGAAGCCCGTGCTACAGAAAAACTTGAAAAACAACAAAAGCTCGAAACCGAAAGAAAGAAGAGACAAAAACACCAAGAGTATCTCAGCACTGTTCTCCAACACTGCAAAGACTTCAAAGATTATCATAGAAATAACATGGGCAAGATAGGAAGGATCAACAAATCGATTATGAACTATCATGCGAATGCAGAAAGAGAGCAGAAGAAAGAACAAGAAAGGATAGAAAAAGAACGTATGCGGCGTCTTATGGCTGAGGATGAAGAAGGATACAGGAAGCTTATCGATCAAAAGAAAGACAAACGTCTTGCTTTCTTGTTGTCGCAGACAGACGAATATATCGCAAACTTGACCGAAATGGTGAAGCAGCACAAAGTGGAGCAGAGAAAAAAGAAAGACTTGGAAGATTTGCAGAAGAAGAAAAAGAAGAAGAAGAAGAAGGTCGGCGAGGGTGGAGAAGGTGGAGCTGATGATGAAAGCTCTCAAATGTCCGACCTTCATGTCACTGTCGTTGAAACTGCTACCGGACAGCAGCTTCAGGGCGAAGAGGCCCCACTCGCCAGCCAACTTGGTGCTTGGCTTGAAGCGCATCCTGGATGGGAACCACTTGAAGACAGTGATGACGAAGAAGACGATGACGACACCGACGATGAAAATGAAGACAAAACTAAAACTAAAAGTATGTCATCCAATTTTTTTTCATATTCTAATTTTATTTTGCAGACAAAGATAAAAAAGATGTCGATCCCAAAAGTGCTGTCAAAAAACCAAAGTTGAGGATGATGAATACAAAAATACCACTGAAGAACATACATACTACAGGTAAGATAATCAGCTATTGTCCTTGATTCTTTCTTATTTTATTTTTTTCCAGTATTGCTCATACTGTCCATGAAATCGTCACTGAACAAGCATCCATTATGATTAATGGAAACTTAAAGGAATACCAAATTAAGGGATTAGAATGGCTAGTTTCACTCTATAATAACAATTTAAATGGAATTCTCGCTGATGAAATGGGTCTTGGAAAGACAATCCAAACTATTGGACTTATCACTTATTTGATGGAGAAGAAAAAAGTCAATGGCCCTTTTCTGATTATTGTACCGCTAAGTACATTGTCTAATTGGGTCCTTGAGTTTGAGAAATGGTCACCGACAGTATTCGTTGTTGCCTATAAGGGATCACCAGCTATGAGGAGGACATTACAATCTCAGATGCGTTCTACAAAGTTTAATGTTTTGCTTACAACGTACGAGTACGTTATTAAAGATAAAGCTGTTTTGGCGAAAATACATTGGAAGTATATGATCATCGATGAAGGCCACAGGATGAAAAACCATCATTGTAAGCTGACCCAAGTTTTGAATACTCATTACTTGGCACCGCATCGTCTCCTTTTGACGGGTACACCTCTTCAAAATAAGCTACCTGAGCTTTGGGCCCTTCTTAACTTCTTGCTCCCTTCTATATTTAAATCTTGCTCTACTTTCGAGCAGTGGTTCAACGCCCCTTTTGCTACAACTGGAGAAAAAGTCGAGCTGAATGAAGAAGAGACGATTTTGATCATCCGTCGTCTTCATAAAGTCCTTCGTCCTTTCTTGCTCAGGCGATTAAAGAAAGAAGTCGAAAGTCAGCTTCCGGATAAAGTCGAGTATATCATCAAGTGTGATATGTCAGGACTGCAGCGCGTTCTTTATCGACACATGCAAAGCAAAGGTGTCCTTCTTACAGATGGTTCCGAAAAAGGCAACAAAGGAAAAGGTGGTACTAAAGCATTGATGAACACTATCGTTCAACTTCGAAAACTTTGCAACCATCCATTCATGTTCAACCATATTGAAGAGAAGTACTGCGACCATATTGGGATGACTGGAGGAGTCGTTTCTGGGTATTTTAAAAACAAATTTAAATTTGCAATATCTTAACTTTTTTTCTTCAGGCCTGAACTTTTCCGTGTTTCTGGAAAGTTTGAACTTCTAGACCGCATTCTTCCAAAGTTAAAAGCCACCAATCATCGAGTTTTGCTTTTCTGTCAGATGACACAATTGATGACGATCATGGAAGACTATTTGGGATGGAGGGGCTTTCTTTATTTGAGGCTTGACGGTACAACTAAATCCGAAGACAGAGGAGATTTGCTGAAAAAATTCAATCATCCTGACAGCGAGTTTTTCATTTTCTTGTTGTCCACACGAGCTGGAGGTCTCGGTCTCAATTTACAAGCTGCTGACACTGTCATTATCTTCGATTCTGACTGGAATCCTCATCAAGTAAGTTTTTCTACGGCATCATTTTAAATTAATCTAAATTTTTATTAGGATTTACAAGCTCAAGATCGTGCTCACCGAATTGGACAGCAAAATGAAGTGCGAGTTTTGCGTCTTATGACCGTCAATTCTGTTGAAGAAAGAATTTTAGCTGCAGCACGTTACAAACTGAATATGGATGAAAAAGTCATCCAGGCCGGTATGTTCGATCAGAAATCGACAGGTTCCGAACGTCAGCAGTTCCTTCAGACGATTCTGCATCAAGACGATGCCGATGATGAAGAAAATGAAGTACCGGACGATGAAACGGTCAATCAAATGATAGCAAGAAGCGAAGGGGAATTCGATACTTTCCAAAGAATGGATTTAGAGCGACGTCGAGAAGAAGCGAAACTTGGACAGAACCGCAAGTCGAGACTCGTCGAGATTTCAGAACTTCCCGATTGGTTGGTCAAGGAGGATGAAGAGGTTGAAAGATGGACTAATTTTGAGGAAGCTGAGGTCCAAATGGGACGAGGAAACAGGCAAAGAAAAGAGGTCGACTATACGGACAGTCTCACTGAAAAAGAATGGCTCAAAGCCATAGACGACGGACTCGATTACGACGACGACGAAGACGAAGAAGAAGTCAAAGTTAAAAAACGCGGAAAGAGGAAGAAGCGAAACGACGACGACGAAGAAGAAGCAACTCCCAAGAAAAAACGTGTTACACCTGTAGAAACCAAACTTCGTAAACAAATGAGAAGTTTGATGAACATCGTCATTAAATATACCGACAGGTAAAATTCTTGCATATCTCCCACATTTTCTTTATCTTCTTTTCAGTGATGGGCGAGTTTTGAGCGAACCATTTATGAAATTGCCTCCTCGACAAAAATATCCAGATTATTATGAGCTAATTAAGAAGCCAATCGATATAAAGAAAATACTTTCAAAAGTCGAAGAATACAAGGTGAAATCCAAATTTTTTAAAATTTATCCACTTATCATTATTATTTCAGTATTCTGATTTTGCTGAGTTGGAACGAGATTTTATGCAGCTTTGCAAAAACGCTCAGACATACAATGAGGAAGCGTCGCTCATACATGAAGACTCAATTGTTTTGCAAAGCGTTTTTACTAACGCCAGACAGAGAATTGAGACAGACGTTAACTTTTCCGATGAAGATTCCAAAGGTGATTTTTATAAAAAGTGTCTTTTATCTTTTTTACATAATATTTAAGGTGGCGATGTCGATGATGGAGCCTCAGACACTTCATCTGTCAAAGAGAAATCGAAAGGGAAGAAAGGAAAAGACAGCGCACGTGGGCGTCGTAAAAGGAAGAAGTATGTAAGCGATGACGATGATGAAGACGGTGAATCTTCTTTAATGTAACTTCATTATATTAATTAATACATGACTTTTTATGATTCCCCCTTGTAAATTTAAATTAGAACCCCAAATTTTTATTTTAAATAAAAAAATATTTTTATTTTATTTTATCAGTAATTTATTTCTTTTTTTTTTCTCTTTTTTTTAAGTTACAATTTTTCCCCCCATGTAGTTTGTGCAAATGTAAAACTGTCTCTTTGAAATATATTAAAGGACTTAAAACTTATTGTTCTCTTTTTCCTTCGCCTCCGTTTTTCTAGTGTTATAAATTTAAAACAAATAGCCATGGTAAGGTGGCCGAGAAAAGTTTTGACCTTGAAAGTCCACGCTGCCTCTTATACCTAAATGAAGAAGGGCTCAGTAGCTATTGATGAAGATTGAATGGTTTTGGCTGCCACCTTCTAGCTAAATAAAATGAAGTATAGTTCAGCCCAGTAGCTATGGAATGATGATCTAAAACGTTAGGGTACGGAATATGAAATGATTTGGTGTAACTGTTAAATGTGGTGAAGCAAAGCTGTATTGCTGGAATAGTTTGCTGTATTGTCCTTGCTGCCATCTTCTGCAGTTCTGCCTTTATGTGCGCTATGGCCCAGTAGCTATGGGTGAAGATTGGTTGGTTTTGGCTCCCATCTTCTTGCTAAGGGCTCAGTAGCCCTTATGGTAAGGCGATGGAGCAGTTTTTGACCTTGAAATGTTGCTGCTTGTGTACAATTCTTAATGGCAATTGCAAAATAATTTTGAGCTCTACGCGAGACTTGGGTGGAAGATGGCTGTCATAACTAATCTATCACCCTTAGCTACTGAGCCATTGCTCATAATTAGGGACCGGATTTTATGTCAAATAAAATGCCAAATATGCGCATACAATATGCACTTATTTGATCAAATATGCTCTAAAAAAGTGGGAATATGTCATTAAAAAAAAAAATTTGGACTTGAAAATTTTGTGATTTTTATTTCATGTCTTAAAATTATTTATAATAGTGTACATTTTTAAATTAATGAAAGAAAAATTTCGTCGGTCCGACGCCAAAAATTTTTATAACGGCTGAAGGACCTCTCTACGTCTACTGACATCATCGGTGCCCATTTGAAGCAGGCGACTTCTGTCGGGGTGATCTCGATCGAGCCGTTTTGAAAGTCTAAGTTCGTGAGCTCGATCGAGCCGTTTTGAAAGTCTAAGTTCAACTGAATGAAAAATGAAAACAAAAACTAGGAAAATAAAACGTCATTTTCAAAACATTATGGTCAGGGGTGGCAAAGGCGGCTTTTTTGATAAATAAAAAGTAAGGGGGTTTCTATGGAAACGTATTTTGAACTCGAAAATTCTTACTCACTCAACTCAGAACACGAAAAATATTAAACTTAACTTTTATTCAAATACACCCCCCCCCCCCCAACAACCGCCGGGGAGGTCAAATAGGTTCTTAAAATATGTGAAAACGGCCAAATATGTCAAAATATGCAAAATCCATCAAATATGTCAAAATATGCAAAAACGAATGTGGCTTATTCGTTTAAGAATAGTCTAAAACGCAAAAGAAAACTTGAATAAATGATGTAGGAAGCTCGAAAAAAAAATATGAGAATACATAAAAATCCGGTCCCTACTCATAATATAAAGACAGATGACAGCATGGACAAAACAGCCAACTATTCCAGCAATCCACGCTGCCATCTTTTAGCTAATTACTCAGTACATCAATTCCCAAAGGCATAATGCTAAAACAGGTACTATGGTATCGTTTACATAAAGAAAAAAAAATCTTTTCGGGGGCAAAAAATTTTTTAGAATAGTATGTATGTAGTAAATGATAAACACACAAGGAAAGCCCCGTTAATTCGAACGCTCGTTAATCCGGGAAATTATCTCTTTTTTGCACTTCCCAGCAGCCGGCCCATTAGCTCAGTTGGTTAGAGCGTCGTGCTAATAACGCGAAGGTCGCGGGTTCGATCCCCTCATGGGCCATTAATTTTTTTTCTTCATTTACGGATTGTTTCTTTTTACTTTTTTCTATATTATTTTATTGATTAAAATTTTATTATAAAATTTTACTTTTCACTTCATCAGAAAAATGTTTAACCAACTTTTTTCTTGTTACGTCACTGTGACGGAGAACGATAAGAAATTTGAAAGGTTTTAATGGGTTATCGAGGCGTCAGAAAAACTTTTTAGATTATTTTATTATGTGAATTTCTATACATTATTTTAAGTTTCTTCATCCGAATTAATCAATTTTCAAAATAACGAAAATGGCGCATCAAAGGACTCTCCACAAAGTAAGGAAGCTCTTCTCAAGTCGTATACTGGAAGGCTGAAAGATGATGTCAAATCTATGCTTGAAAATTTTGAAGGTAAAAGAAAAAAAAATGTTGTAATCATTAAATCTGTTATAAGAACTATGTGGTAAATAATCTTTGATGTTTACAGAAATCGTCAAGTTGGCGAAAGGAGAGAACGAGACTCAGCTAACGCGTTTTACTCAAGCGGAGCAGGACACATTCGAGATGCACGTACGAGCTGCGAATATGGTGCGAGCGGGCGAATCGCTCATGAAGCTCGTCTCGGACATCAAGCAGTACCTCATTCTCAACGATTTCCCTTCAGTAAATGAAAGCATCTCGCAGAATTCAAAGCTCTACCGAAACAAACAGCAGGAATGCGATCAAAACTTATGAACTTAAGAGACGACATGGCTGCCGACCTCTACGACTTAGAAGAGGAATACTATAATTCTATTTATAAAGTTTAATATTTTGTAATTTTATCTATTTAATGTTAATTATATCGTTTTCTCTCTCCATGTTTATTTTTTCCTTTTAGCAATTATAATAAACCATAAATATTGGTATTTCTTAGACCATGGTTCCAAATTAAGCCTTCATCTTTATCTCTGAGGACAAAATTTTGTTTATAAAAGAGCAAAAATTTAGCCTTAGAAAAAGCTTGGTTCCAATTTAAAAAAACTGTGGTCGTAAAGTGTTCCAGAAAAAAATGCTACGGACGGCCGGCCGGCACCGCAGACAAAGTTGAGATCGGTAAAGATCAATATTCGCTTTGACTCTCCGGGGTCTGGTAGCCCCTTCCCCAAAAACCCGTCGTGGAGGGTGGGTATCTCAATAACTTCTTTAAGGAAGTTGAAAACACATAATGAAGCAATACAAGATACAGAAATATCCCACTTCTGACACCAAATGAAATAACTTTTGGTTCTAAAACATAACTGACTTTTATTGAAATGCAAAGTAAAAGTGTTGCGATTCAAATAAATATGTGAATAAAAAGCGTTACTGAAAGGTATAAACGTTAAGATTTCTGTGAGAGATAATTGTTAGTTTTTGATTAATGTAAAAGGCTATGTACTGTTTGACAATTACTTTTATTTTAATAATAGAAAATAATTTTAAGTATCATCTTAGCTCTAATTATTTCTAAACTTCTGCAGTGAGGATTAAGGAGCCCCAAAGCCAAGAATAACTAACAGTTACTTCAGAGCCTCTGGATTCTCGACTACATATTTGAAATCTTGCGCCATCCTCTATTTCTATTTCCATTTTCCCCACGCCTTGTTTTTTTAGATGAAGTGTTTGATGAATCCTGAGGATTCATTTACGATGGCCTCGTTAGGCCTTGAACAGTGGTTTTGAGATCTTTCTTCCGCTGGTGGAAGAATCCCTTCCAACCCAGAGGCATACGACTCAAAGAAAGATATCTTTACAATTATTTATAACTTTCAAAAAGAATCAAAATCAGATTACAAAAAAAGAATAAAGCTTAACCAATGAGGAAGATCCTTTCTTCCTATTGGTCATGCTTCGTTCTATTCTTTTTCGTTATTTGTGTAAGCCTATAGGCTTTCGCTATTGGGGGTCGTGGGCTCTCGCCATATTGCCCTTTTTCAGAGCCAACTCATAAGGAATGGCCTTACTTACTTAATAGATTAAAAATTGCTAAATTTTATAAGTTAAGGTTCAAAATTATGCTAAAATTCGATAAATACTGAAGAAAAAGGTAATTTTCTGTTAGACACAGGTAAAATTAAGATCACCATTCATTTGAACCCTTTATGATCATAAAGACCTGTTTCCAAAAACCGTATATCAAGGGTATTACAAAAACTTCTTTCTGAGGGAGTTTTTTTTTTTTTTTTTTTTTTTTTTTTTGGTGGGCTTGCCGTAGGCATTAGCCAAAAACAGGGAGTTAAAAAACTGATTAAAAAAAGAAGAAGAAAATTAGAAGCATTTTAATAATTTGTGCTGGATCTTTTTTTCCAAAGCTGAAGTCATGTTCACATTCACATTCACTTAATTAATCTAAAATAGTAAATTCCATTAATTTATAAGGAGAAAGAAGTTCAGGGTTTTTTTTCTTTACGCCTACGGTTCATGCCTGCCAACCAGGTCCAGGGATGAGGAAAGCAAAAAGGTGATTGGTTTAAAACCAAATTGGTTATTACCTCGCCAAAAAGAAAACAAGTTGTCAACTCTCAAAAAGATTTTATTAAGAATGTTCAGAAGTTCAGGTAGCAGGAAATCCAGAAATTTTCTGTCTTGTCCAGAAAAGTCTCGAGACTAAATTTAATGTCTTTCAGACGCCAAAAAAGAAAACAAGTTGTCAACTCTCAAAAAGATTTTATTAAAGCCATCTTCAGGTGGCTACAATAAAAAATGAAAGAACAAAAACATTTTACATCAATAACTTGACATAAAGGAAAAAAAAGAGAAATTTAGAAAAAACTTACTGTTTAAATTTGAGGTTTAAAAATGATTTTGAAGAAAGACATTCTTTTGTCAATTTGACCAACCAGGTCCAGGGATGAGGGACGCAAAAAGGTGATTGGTTTTAAATAACCAATCAAATAATCAATTTGGTTTTTGAAACCAATCACCTTTTTGGGTTTGGTTTGAAATAACCAATTTGGTTTTAAACCAATCACCTTTTGCTTTCCTCATCCCTGGACCTGGTTGGCAGGCATGAACCGTAGGCGTAAAGAAAAAAAAAGGGATAAATAAATAATAAGAGAACTTTTTTTTTTTTTTTATATTCAACATCAATGATTATAATTTTAAAATTTTAGTATTACAGAACATAGAGATGATAAACTAAATCTTGCAAATGTGAATTCTCTGCGTGCTGTAAACTTTCATTTTTTTAAATAACTTTACTTGCTAAAAAATTTATTTTTTTTTGTTTTTTAATTTTTACGTACACAGAATGAAAAATAGCTCTGAATTACAACCGTACTCCGTATACTTTTGCATGCAAAAAAATTTCTTTTTTGCACATAAATAAGCCTTTGGTTAAGCCTATTCGAGAAAGGGAAAGAAGTTTAGGGGGGTGTGGATATAAAATAAAAACAATAAAAATAGGGAAACAATTCAAATAGGCCTAACCGTAACTTAAACACACACTTTCATACATCACTAAAAATTTTTTTTAAATGCCTTAAAAAGTAAAAACTTACAATAAATTAATGTGGGCAAGTCGAATTTCAAGTTTTTAATTTTTTTTTGTCCTCTATGCCTAACGTGCTAAATATGGGGGCTATGATTTAAGATTCCAATTTTCGTCTAAAAAATGCTAAAAGCATGATTTTTTGTCAAATTCTTTTGATTCTAAGCGGGAACTAAATTTTGAATTTTGTCCGGATATTGGAAAACTTAAGTCTAGCCACGTTTTAAGCCATTTTTTTTGGATTTTAAATTTTTTTTAGACTCACTATTCGAGCCGTTAAAGCTACATAGAACCAATCACATTTTTTTAATGGTATACATTCTCGCCCCCCTTTCCACGTGGTTCCTGTTTTGAAAGGAGGATTTTCAGGGCTGCCAAATTTATTTAAAAAAACAGTTTTAAAATTTTGTAGGAGATAAAATTTTTTGAATTGAAGGCCTTTCAAAACAAGAACTACGTTTCCCACAAAAATATACTGGCCAAAACACATTACACATAAGAACTAAATTGTTAGTAATCACACACTTTTATTACTTTTTTCACATTTTTTTTTCTCCATTTTGCCTAGAATATTCTAAAAAATTCTCAAAAAATTACACTACCTTATAATAACAAGTTACATGTATTACATTTTTTTTTTGTAAATTTTATTTTTTAGAAAAATCGTATACATATATTGTGTCGGATAGAAGAATCCTGGTATATCGTTAAATCACCGCGTATTGTTTTTTTAAAAATTTGTCTTTTGAAAAAACGCAAAAAAACAACCGCAAAATAAAAAATATTTTTTTCTTTTTTTAGGTATACGCTAATAGTTAAAAGGCATACAAAGATTGTGCATAAACGTCTAAAATTATAAAATTAAGCAGTAAAAACGTTCTTTTGTAACGAGGCCTTGCAATTTTTTGATATATTCGTAATACTTAAAATTTAACTTCGTATACGAAGCGGAAACCCGCTTGGGTTTCTTTTCTTAAAAAAAAAAAAAACACAAAAACTTGGCTTATTTATACTAAATATGATGTGTTTTTATGTACGTATACTCGTTTAAGCTCTCTGTACATTAGACATAAAGCTAGATAAGTTATATAACACTATAAATCTTCTATATAAAATTGGAACATAAATATTCACAAAAAAAAGAGGACAAATACTTGAAAGATTTTAAAAAGAGGGGAAAAAAAGGCAAGTTTGACAAGTATGTACAGACCTCTGGAGGAAAATCGAGAAAATGAGAACATTTTTGTGCTTTTTAAAATCAGTTTTCCAAAAATGCGCTCGAATTCTAATTGAGATATTTCACCCCTGATTCCAAAAGAAGCCATCTTCCAAGTCTTAAGAAAAAAAAATTACAAAAGATATTGCTTTTAAATTTTTAAAATTAAAAAAAAATTGTATACAAATTTTTCAGTTCAATCGTTTTTTTAACAAAAAAAATTGGTAAAAAGGTTCAAATTTCTTTTTTTAAAATAAATTTACAAAGAAAAAAAAACAAAAGGACCTCCACCAAATTATGAACAAATCATCTACAATCGTCAAGTTTACAATAAGCTGTACAATGCAGTGGTACAGTTAAAATAAATCTAAAGAACACAAAGAAAGAAAAAAAAAATTGGGGGAAAAAATTCTTGTTTTTGTTGTATCACAATGTCTGTACCACTGAGGTGTATTATTGTCGACGATCGATAATACTGCAGAAAATGAAAAAAAAGAGGTTTTCGAGGATAAAAAATTGGGATTTTTTTTTTGCTTTTTTAAAATTTTTTTGAGGGGTTATAAAAGGGGTTTTTAGAGTTTCGGGCGTTTGATGTCGATATCACTGCTATCGCCGCTGTCCTCCGGGTGTAAAGGTTGGAAGTCTGGGATTTGCTCCCTCGGTGGGTTCCAACCTTCGCCGCGAATCGGAGGCGATCCCGATGTTTTACCACTCCCCTAAAATACAGAATAACATGAGTTTTCATCAAAATTTACACATGAAATATATCTAAAAAAACAAAACACAAGTAACCAAGCAGGCGAATTTAGAAAAAACTATAATTTCAGATAAACACGATTTTTTGCGATTTTGCAAAATCAAAACTTGAAGTTTCTATAACAGAACAGCAAGTAGGACAAATCGCAGTTTTTGAGTTTCTACTCTCCATTTAAACAGATTTTTGAGGAGTTTTCCTCAATTTGAAGACAACAAAAATGCTCTAAAAACCAAATTTTAGGTAGTTTTCCAATTTTGGATTAAAAAACGACAATCCACTTAGATCAGACCCCTGGGAGCTGCTTTTTAAACAGATTTTTCCGAATTTTTCTTGGTATTACGCCTGGGCAACCTTTTTCTTAATTTATGGGGAGTTTTCCTCAGTTTAGAGAAAAAAATTACCTTAAATTAGAATTTTCAGTAGTTCTTCAGGTTTAATTTATTAATGTACTAAATTCCACTTAGAACCAGATCCCTGGGATTTTCCATGGTTTTTGGGCCCTTTTTCACAGAATTTTGGGCGTTTCCCTTCCCTTGGTATACCAAGAAACCTTCTAACACATTTTTCGGGAGTTTTCCTCAGATTATAGACAAATAAAACAAAATTTTCGGAAGTTTTCCTGGTTTTTAAAGTGTCGCAAGGTTTGGGGGCGTTTTCTTTGGTATTAAGAATGAGAACATAAGGTTTTTAAAATAATGAAATTGTGGGATGATTCATCAGCACTAATTTATGTAGATAGAAAGAGATGTGTTGTGTGTGATGTAATTTATTAGACTCTGATGACATTTGGATCATATGTTGTGGTACAACCCCCCCCCCCCAATGAGAAAAGCAGGGTGAGGTCTGAGGTGCGTGTGTTGAGCGATGATGTGTCGAAGATGCGTTTGTGGATGCTGGAACAAGAACTGTGTGACGTGAGTGTCGCAGATGTCGAGAAGTTCGTTCCGAGGTTGAACTTCCACCAATGCAGCGGGTTGAAGAGGTACAGAACTGCTGACGAGAGAATGGCTAGCTGGCGGCGTCGATGGGAGAGCAAGACGGCGGAAGCTATTCTGTTCTGTGTTTGTATGCTGAGAGAGTGTAAATATGTACCTTGTTGTTTCGTCGCTGTGTTCGTTTTGGGTCACCAATTGTGGGATGATTCATCACCACTAATTTATAATATAGATAGAAAGAGATGAGTTGTGTGTGATGTAATAATAATTATATTAGACTCTAATGACATTTGGATCATATGTTGTGGTACATCACCCCCATGGAGAAAAGCAGGGTGAAGGTCTGAGGTGCAGTGTGTTGAGCGATGATGTGTCAAGATGCTGTGTGGTTGCTGGAACCAGAACTGTTGAGCTGGACATGAGTGTCGCAGATGTCGAGAAGTTCGTTCGAGGTTGAAGTTCCACCAATTCAGCGGGTTAAGAGGTGCGGAACTGCTGACGAGAAGAATGGCTTGCTGGCGCCGTCGATGGGAGAGCAAGACGGCTGAAGCTATTCTTGTTCTGTGTTTGTATGCTGAGAGAGTGTAAATATGTACCTTGTTGTTTCGTCGCTGTGTTCGTTTGGGTCACCAATTGCGGGATGAATCATCACCACTAATTTATAATATATATAGATAGAAAGAGATGTATTGTGTGATGTGATTTATTAGACTCTGATGATATGATCATATGTTGTGGTACCCCCAAAATCAATTAACAAACCAAGGCGTTTTATCTTAGGAGCTCTGAGAGAGAAGAAAATGATATCCTAGGGTTAACTAACCTATCTAGATTAGCTTAAGCCTCAATGTTAGATCTCTAAACACAGAAATCAGTGTGTAAACTAAAATTTATAGTCTGAAAACGGACAACCTGTTTCTTCATAGACCTAACAGAGACATTCAAGCATAAAATAAGAAAGGGGTAGTAAAAGGGAGGGAAAAGTCTGTCTGAAAATTGTAGGTAGCCCGGGGGTGGGGTTAGTATGGGACATAAAACAGTTGCGGGCAGTTTTATTCTCTCATGATGGGGAGGTGACTTTTCATTACTCGGGGCAGCCTCGTCCTCCTTTTCCCTCTTAAAAGTCGCCTCCCGGACCCCAGTTACGGCCACTAAACTTGCGACATCTTTTACTGACCATCTTAACTCTTTACGTTGATTTAACACCTTACCTTTTTTTTTTCTCCCCTTTATCACCCCCTTATTACCTAAATAGGGATTTTTTTTGTTACGTCAAAATATCAACCTGCATGGTTACATGGACAAATTTTAGAAGAAAAATATTTTTATAAGAGCTTGTGTCACCTGTGATCAGTCGCTCACCTGATGCATCCCTTCATAACCCAGGCTCCCGTCTGAATACGGCGTCTGAAACAAAATTTTATGGTATTAGTAATAATCAAACTTAAAAATGCATTACAGAAAGTTCAAGCTTTGGTGGATAAGGTGGCTGTAGCAAGAGCAAGGATGATGGAAAGCTTACCCAAGGTTGACAGACCTGTATGATCGTAGGGAAATTTAAAGTTTTCATAGTCTGAATTAAAGGGGTTTGGACATAATCAAGCAGATGGAGAATGGAAGCAAGATGGGGTATCCGATATGAGGAGGTTTTGTACAGAAGTAATCAACAATAGGGTATGATCTCAAGGGATCCTCTTCATTGATCTACGGAGGGGCCTCAGCTACCATGTCACTCTATCAGTGAAAGAATCGGGGACTTCTAGGAGTAATCCTTTTATCTCAGAACTAGGATTATAGAAGCATTTTGGTTCTTTGAAAATTTTGCAGCAGACTTAGTAGGTTGTTTTTAATATCAGTGCTGAAAATAACCAAAATGTTTACAAGGATAGTCGCGTATTTGAGTTAGTCTAGCGTATACCTGGCGGAGTGCCAGAATGGAAGGGAAAACGGCACCCAAGGGGGGCGGCGGAGGGAAGGATTTTCCGGGGGATGAAAACTAAGGAGGGGAATGTTGTCTCCCAAGGATAAAGCCTCCCTTTCGGATATATCCCCCCTTTTCCCTGTTTTTTCTTTTCGTTCACTTTCCATCACCCCCCGCTCTTAGTTTAGGAAGTAAATAGCCGACATTCGGAGAGAAAATATAGCCTGGATTTTCTTTCTTTTTTGTTTATTTACCTGGGCGGAGGACATTGGCGAGCTGTAATCACCACCATTGATTCCTATTGAATATCCCATTGAGTCTTGTGGTGCTCCTGGGGGCGCTGGAGACATCATGGGGGTGGCGGTGCCCTGCGAACCAGGACCCATACTGTAAGGTGACGCACCCGCTGAAAAAGAAAAAGAGATTATTATGGTTGAGGGCGTTTTCTTGTAAAAAGAAAAAAAATCGCATCTACAAGGATACGCCAACTAATGAATATCAGACACTAAGGATACTTGGCTCGAAATTAACGTTTTTCATCCCCTCATTCGCACATTTAACTATAAGAAACCCAAGTATCCTAATAAAACAACAGGTAATTATAATTCATAAATGCAAACTCTTCCCATTATGTTAATACGGGCCTATTTTGCGGGCTAAAAGGTCTCGGGGTATTCGTAGGATAGGAGTTTGAGGGAGAGGAGTAATAAGAAATAAGGGTGTTACCGGGGGATGGTGTTGAGGAGTCGGAGGGGTAGAAGTAGGATTGGGCCAGCCATTGAGGGTGTCACCAGCACGGCTCTGATATATTAACTCCATTCCCGGAGTTACCCCCTTTTCCCGCCGTGACGTCCGCCCAGCATGACCATCGCTTAGGGGGCGAAGGGCGGGGGCAGGAGAGGACTGCAAAAAGTCATTCTCCCTTACCCGACTGACACTTTATTTAAACGGAACGTCTACGTTAAAAACAAAATAAATTCACGACGCCATTTTTAAATCGGAATATGTTCCAAGAACGGAATTTCCATAATCACGAGCGCTTAAAATTTTTTTACGCGTTTTCTCACTTCCATTCCGATCAGTTAATCCAAATTATGAATTTTAAATAATTACATCTTTGATGCAGATTCTCGTTACTCCTAGACAGCCAGTCTGATTTGGTAAGCGAACCTAAAAAAATAATCAAAATAAAATTTTAATGCCGAAAACAAAAAAATAAAATAAAAAAATGAAGAGAGGTGTCCGTAAAACATGGAGAGGACAGTGTAAAACACGTCAATCGCCAGTTCAATGGCCCAAACCTACTCGTGATTTAGCCCGAAAAGGCCGCGAAAATGAAAAGCTAATGGCGGAGTACTTACCGGCCGCTTTTTTGGCAGCGTACAGGTTCGCTTCTTCTTGCGCTTTCCCAATATTTTTCTTATACCTAATCCTTTTGTTTCCGAACCAATTAGATACCTAGAAAAAACAAAAGAGATTAAATATGCTTTTTTTTTTAAATTTTAGGAATACTCACTTGAGAGACGGTTATTGTACATTTCCTCGCAAGCTCTTCTTTCGCTTCTTCCGAGGGGTAGGGGTTACTAAGGTGCGAGTAAAAATACTCGTTGAGGATTTCTGACGCCTGCTTACTAAAATTACGCCTTTTCCGCCTAAAAATAAAAATTCAATGTAGAAAATCAAGAAGGCACATGACGTAAACAAACATGTCTGCCATCTTAAGACAACGGAAAGTCATACTATCGATTTTGATAAGCTAGAAGTCTCCCCTTGATTCGTTTTTTCCCTTTTGAGAAGCCTTGAGGGACGAAATGAGTGAAATATCTTTATGAAGAGGTTTTGTACATTGCGTTATTATGAGGGTCGGGGGAGTCGGATAGAGGAGGCACCCCCTGCGGTTTTATTAAGGCCCTCTTTTTGATAAATAGGGACCATCATTCCCCCCACTGGGCTCGACTTAACACCTCGCCCCGAACTCTCTTTTGGCTTATCTCTTTTTAACAGTCTTCCCTTTTCTTTCTTTAAACAAAAAGTTAATAATTGATTTTTTTCAAAAATGTGAATTTTTGATGAGGTGTGATATAAGATGGTTGTGATATGTGGGGACAGTGAGCGCCCTTGCATTTATAATGCACGTTTTACCCGGGACTCCCTCGTGGCTCTTTCTTAACTCCCACCCTCTTCCAACATCCTGCAGCCCCATCCAACATTCACAACCCTTTTAAAACATAACTACACGCAAACAACAAATTCAACATTTTTCAAACATAAAATAAACCGAAAAGCAATAAATTATTTATTTGTTCAACTTGTTTATTCGTCCTAGACATTTTTATCAATGAAGGATTAGATTAGCCAAATCACTTAAACAGCAATCAATCAAATTATGACATGATAGCCTAATAATTCATATTTACTTTAAATTTTTATTAATTTCAAGATTATTTATTATCGTATTTTTATTGAATTCTGTACCTATTTTCAAACAAAATTACAAGAAAGAAATTATCATTTTTTCCGGACTACTAAATTAGAAAAACACAATTTTTTAACTTTTAAACGCCAGATTTAAGAGACCACGTAGAACACGATCAAGAAGCCATCTTATGACGTAAACAAACATGTCTACCAACATCAGATCGTAAGGCAACAAAAAGTCATTCGTTCTTTCGATTTTGTTGTGCAATGCTTGATTTAACAATTCTGTACCTATTTTCTCGAAAAACACAATTTTTTAACTTTTCAACGCCCGATTTAAGAGACAAAGAAGAAAAATATCAAGACGCCATCTTATGACGTAAACAAACATGTCTACCAACATCGCATCATAAGACAACAAAAAGCCATTCGTTCTTTCGATTTAGTTTAACAATTCTGTACCTATTTTCAAACAAAATTAAATACAAGAAAGAAATTATTATTTTTTTCCGTACTACTAAATTCGAAAATATAATTTTTTAACTTTTAAACGCCCGATTTAATAAAAGACAAAGTAGAAAAATATCAAAACACCATTTTATGAAGTAAACAAACATGTCTACCAACATCAGATCTTAAGACAACAAAAAACTTCTTTAAGGAAGTTAAAATCATTCGTCCTTTTGATGTTGTTGTGCAATGTTTGAATTAACAATTCTGCACCTATTTTCAAACAAAATTAAATATACGAAAGAAATTTTATTTTTTCCGGACTACTGAAAAACATGATTTTTTAACTTTGAAACGCCCAATTTAAGAGACAAAATATCAAGACGCCATCTTATGACGAAAACAAACATGTCTACCAACATCAGATCT
Source organism: Orius insidiosus (assembly GCA_014119065.1). Lineage (NCBI taxonomy): Eukaryota > Metazoa > Arthropoda > Insecta > Hemiptera > Anthocoridae > Orius > Orius insidiosus. Next base: position 5,838 of record JACGAQ010001787.1, on the reverse strand, counting down.
TAAGCAGTCATTCGTTCATTCGATTTTGTTGGGCAATGCTTGATTAAAAGCTTGGAATGAATAATAAAAAACTTTTAAACGTTATTTTGTTTATAAATTTGGTTTATTTTATTAGCGAATCGGAAAAATCGACCTTTAAAATTCTTCATTGCGTAATAATCAGCCACGAATTTATGTGACAGGTGACAATCAAAACGATAATACTTCTTTTTTCCCTTAAAATGGCCTTTTTTTTTATTATCAAACGACAGACTATCGCTTTTTAAAAAGGTAATTTTCCGACTTGTCACCATGACTGACTTCGATAACGTACTCATTTGTGGGTTTTCTTATTTTTTGTAAAAAAAGAGAGCGCGGAAACAACATAGAACATAAAAAACGGGCGTAGAATGTCGTATAAATCCTTGTATACATTGGGTGTCGGTAGGGTGGCATTGTGGAGTATTTGACTCTGATCCCGTGCCAATATTTATTCAGCCGACACAGCAAACATTTGTGCACACCATTTGTCATGGATTCCACTCATTCTTTTTTTTCATCCAGTTTTTTATTATTTTTTATAACAATTTTAATAATTACCTCGCGTCGAGAAACCTCGATCGTAAGATCATAACGGCTTCGCAGGTACTTTGTTTGAGTTGCATCTGTATCGATGAGAATTTTTTGTGAATTATTTGAACCATCCGTTCTATTTCTTTAGGCGTGATGGGTCTCGTCCTAGACTGTTCCCGGAGGAGGTTCATTACGTGCGTCGTAAACTCGTTACACGCCTGGAAAACAATAAAAACATTAATTTACGATCTAAAAAATTTATAAACATTTTTTTTTAAATAGACTTCGGTTCCCCTCTTAAGTGGCTTTAAAAGCAGTAAGAATGCTTTTAAAAACCCGAAATAGATACTTCCGGACAAGGAGCAAAATTTTTCTGCTGCATTAAACCCACGTTTAATTGGGGCTGACTTAAAGATTTATCCCTGGATTTTAATAGGAGGGATATCCCCGAGGGTGGTAAATCAGTATAAACAATTGTAGCCATGAGTATAAAAAGGTCATAAACGCCCCGGAGGCGGAGTTTACGGCCCCCAGAGTACGCTGTTTAGTGCCCCAGTTACAACCTCCCCTCAACCCCTTTCTTCAAGACCGTAATTAGAAAACATTCACACATCATTTAATTACCTTTTGCGTACTGGAATAACAAAAAAAAAGGGTCTATAACTCGTTTTGACAGATTTAATTGAAGGTTTTGAGTCCTAAGTAAAAGAGTGCACACTGGATATTAAATTATAGGTCTGAGAGGTGCACCGTCCCCGCCTATCTAATAGAGTAATAGGTCAGGATGGGAAATTACAGTTGTTAGCCGGTAACCACAGTTCACAGGCGGTCGTTAGGCAATTCAACCAACCGCTTCTTAAGCCCTTGTCATACGCTAGACTCAGAAAAAGGGGAGGACGAAGTAAGTACAATTCTCATGTCACATCTTTCTCAATGACTACCTAATTGCATAATTTGCCAGACCTTCTCTTTTTTTTCGATGAAATTAATCATTGTATCCACAAGGCTGTGACCGGAAAATTATCTTCCTCACCCTTTAACTTCAAGTCGCACGCTCCAATGCCTACGTTAAATATAATAACCTTTTTAATTTCATCATTTCTACAAACATCTTCGCAGCAACACTGATAAAAATGAATTGTTGCCAACTTTTATCGTCTATTTTATGATCATTAGTATAAGAAAATGGGATTTTTGAAAAAAAGGAGGTAAATCGCGATGCAAATTAAGTGTGAACGACAAGGGAAACGAAGGAGGGAAGAAAGAGAAAGATTTAATTGGAAATAGATTAAAATCATCATCATTAGGCAAACTGAATTAAAGATGAGCCCAGGCCATTATCTGTCCAAGGGATTCTCTTAATTCTATTTTCCCCTCTTCGACCTTTTTTTTTAAGTCTTCGTCTTCCCTCCGAAGTGAATATTAAAGACGGTCTTGATAAAAATTCAATTTTAAATTTTTTGATGGCTCAAAAACGACCAAATTGGGCATCTTTTTTCTGGGAAATCATTTACAGAAGCCTTAGGGTTGGCAAGACTGCTCCGTAAGCCATAGTGGGATAGCAGTCGATAAAATTTCGATAATATACTCAGAGTTGGCAATACTGCTCTAAAAGCTACGAGATCGCAAAACATCTAAAAGAACTAAGAGGCTGAAGGAAGACTGCTCCGTAAGCCATAGTGGGATAGCAGTAGACAAAATGTCGGTAAGTTACTAAACATACTCAGAGTTGGCAATACTGCTCCAAAAGCCACGAGATCGCAGAACATCTAAAAGATCGAAGTGGCTGAAGGAAGACTGCTCCGTAAGCCATAGTGGGATAGCAGTAGACAAAATGTCGGTAAGTTACTAAACATACTCAGAGTTGGCAATACTGCTCCAAAAGCCACCAGATCGCAGAACATCTAAAAGATCGAAGTGGCTGAAGGAAGACTGCTCCGTAAGCCATAGTGGGATAGCAGTAGACAAAATGTCGGTAAGTTACTAAACATACTCAGAGTTGGCAATACTGCTCCAAAAGCCATGAGATCGCAGAACATCTAAAAGATCTAAGTGGCTGACGGAGGACTGCTCCGTAAGCCATAGTGGGATAGCAGTCGATAAAATGTCGAAAATATACTAAGAGTTGGTAATACTGCTCCAAAAATCATGAGATCACAGTACATCTAAAAGAAGTGCATCTAAACGAAGTGGCTGAAGGAAGAATGCTCCGTAAGCCAAAGTGGGATAGCAGTCGATAAAACGTCGATAAGTTACTAAATATACTCAGAGTTGGCAATACTACTCCAGTAGCCATGAGATCACAGTGCATCTAAAAGATCGAAGTGGCAGAAAATTGGCAAGGCTGCTTCAAAAGCCATAGACCCCAATTAAAATACGGTTTATTTACGTAAAATTTTTATTATAGCGTCTAGACTCTGAAAAAAAAAAAAAGTTTTATAGAGCGATAACTCTTTTTATTACAGCCCAGGGAGTTGTTTATTATCTAAATCATTAAAAAGTTATTATGTATTGATATTATCTCGAGGAAATTTCTGTCTGAAAAGCGTTTTTAATTTATAAAGAGGGAGTTGCTTCAGGTAATATTGTCGAAGGGGAAAGGGTTGGGGGATGGAATGAGCGGGTTGTCAGCTGTGGAACAACGGTTCCCGAGGGACGTCGAACGGCAAGGGAACCCCCCAGACTTCGTTCTCTTCTCTGCACTTTGACCAAAGTGCTAGACGATGTCGGAATGAGGGAAAAGCCACCCCTTCAGTTTCAGTCCCTCCCTTACAAACTCAAAATTTCAGTCAATAAACCGTCTAAACGAAATTCACGTCTTACCTGTTCATATTTTTCTAATTCTTGATGGTAAATTTGTCGGATTTGAGCGAGTTTCGCTCGGTAGTCGGAGTGTTCGATGGCGTTGTCGGAGACTTGGCCCGAGGCCGCCGCCGCGCTCGCTGCCGCCGCTGCGCTCACGCCTCCTCCTTTTTCGGGACCCGCTACGCCTTCCGCAATTAACATATTATCTAATCTCATTAACTGAGGGTCCGGGGGTTCTTCTTCTTGTGTATTTCTTAGACTAAGGACTGAAACAGAAAAACAAAAGAAAATTAAAAATTTGTCCGAAAACATTTCGGCGACAACAACTTCCTACTGTCATTTAAAGAAATCAATGGTACTTGTGAGTTTACGATACCATAACAATGCGCATGCGTGTGTTTAAGTTCCCGCGTTTTTTCAAAAATTCATCTTTGAGATTTGCCATTTGATAGCCCAAGGGGGTTTAATTTTTTTTTTTCCTCTCGCAAGGAGAGTTCGTTTGATTTTTTTTCTTCTCCAAACGAGCTTTTCTTGCGAGAGGAAAAAAAGTAACCCCCTAGCGCTATCAAACTAGTTTAAATTTAGGAAAATCTCAAATATGAATTTTTGAAAAACGCGGAAACTAAAACACATAAAAGCTCGCGCATGCGCGTTGCTCTGGTATCGAAAACTCACAAGTACCAAACCAATTTTTGGATCGATTCACATCAGTTCACCTTCAGAAACCATTTTTAACTCAAACAAAACCTAAAATGACGCAATTTTAATTTTTGTTTTTTAATTAAAATGCTAGCAGGATGACAGAACACACGTTCAAAACGACAAGATGATTATCGAGAAACCTATTCATGAATTGGCCATTAATAATGTTTTTTTTTTGCCATTAACAAATGGGGACTTATTTCTTTCGGACATTTCCTGCTTTTTATAATACTCGCATGATATAAAAAACCTGAGGAAAAATGTTATTAGCATATTTTATGTATATTAACTTTAGTTAAAACAACTTAATTCGTGTGATTTTTTTTTTTTTTTGTGAAAAGGATATCAAAATAAAGATTGTTTTATCTCGTTTTTGACATGAAAAACGGACTTTTATGGTTGGGGGTGATAAAACAGATCAACAAGTGTACTAGAGTTAACGTTTCGACTCCGGTTCGCGGCAGGCGGGCGTTTTGATAGAGAGTAAACAAGTCCCGTTGGCCTATACACACATTAGAAAGATTTATAGTCACGTAGGACCCCGGCCCAATACCTACCGGTCAATAGGGCATAAAACATTTTTACCCACGAATAAAATGTCGTAAAAAAAAAAGTCGTTTCCTTTGAGAAGGACGTCCTTTTCCGGTACATCCTTGCCAAATCCTATATCCGGTTGAAAAAAAATTTTACTCTTTTTTAAAAACCTTTCACGTATATAAAGGATGTTGGTGGCCTTTGAGAAGGACAAATTTTTTTTTTAAGTTGAAATCGGAGCAACAAATATGGTTTTTCACAAAATTTTCAAGCGTTTTCTTTCGTTTTTGGCCAAGAATCTTTTGGTGCTGTATTTTCGCGCGTGTACAACTTTTTAGGGACATAAAACAACCAATTGAACGGATTTTAAGAAGTTCTCAAGGGCTTTAGAGCCAAAAAAACTCCTCTTTCTGGAAGTTTTCAGGGGGTTTTGGGATAGGAGTCTACTTAGGTCGGATTTTCAAGCGTTTTAAACTTTTTTCGGAGGAGTAACCCCCTCTACCAGATTTTAAGGGGTTTTTCCAAGTTTATTTCGGTTTTTTGGCCAAAAAAATGCCTAAAATTTTGATTTTTGGAAGGTTTTCCGGGGGTTATGGCCCAAAAATCCCAAAAGGGGTAGATTTTTGCGCGTAATCAACTCATTTTTGGACAGAAAACCACCTTTATAAAGGATTGAAAACGAAATTTCTAAGCTTTTAAGGGGCAAACAATGGTTTGACTCCTCTTTTTGGAAGTTTTTTGGGGTTTTTGGGATAAGAGTCTACTTTGGTTAGATTTTCAAGCGTTTTAAACTTTTTTCGGAGGAGGAACACCCTCTCTACAAGATTTTTAGGGGTTTTCTCAATTTTTTTTTTTCGGTTTTTCTGGCCAAAAAACCCCTAAAAATCTTATTTTTGGGAGGTTTTCCGGGGGTTATGGCGCAAAAATCCCAAAAGGGGTAGATTTTTGTGCATATTCAACTCATTTTTGGACAGAAAACACCTTTTTACTAGATTGAAAACGTGATTTTTTTGCTTTTTGGGCCAAAAAACAGATTTTTGGGAGTTTTCGCCAACAAATTCCACCGGAAAACACCTTTTTAACTTGGCCATTTTGGGAATCCTTGGGTTATCAGTTTTTGAGTTGACAAAAAACTGAAAAACGTAAGCTTTAAGGACAGTAACTTCATTTAAATACTAGTATGGTAAACAGCTTCCTTGTTGAAAAATACGTTGTTGGCTTTCTTATCTGAGTATAATTGTTTTT
>JACGAQ010001786.1:0-51669 GCA_014119065.1 Orius insidiosus | reverse complement strand
AGATTATAAATAAACGAAGAATAGGCGAAGAAAGGGGTGTCCGGAGGAGCAACAAGATTCAAAATTAAACCTCAAATAATGAAAGAAGTTTTCTTCTTTCTCGATAAAATTATGGAAGGGGATCAACCAAAAACTAAGTTTTTATTTTAACTTGAAGTTTTTAATTTTTGCGTGGAAGACGAGGTCTAAGCTAATCAGTAAATAGGTTTTTTAATTTATGAAACTGAAAATTAATTGGTATATAATTTAACCTTCTCTGACAACTAGAGCGTACGTAAAATTTAAAAAAAAATAATAGAAGTGGCTGGAATGAAAAGTGAGATGAATTTAGAAAGGGTGATAAAATGTAAGTAGTCGAGGCGTTTAAAAAGCGAGTCGAAAATGTGGGACGAGTAAAAGTGAGTATAAAAGAAGGCGAGGAGGGTGAAGGGGAAGGCGCCGGGCGGGGAATTAAAGCGGAGATCGGGATAGGGAGTTGCGAGGGAGTCCGTGGCAACACTGAATTCGGCTCTCTTTGTCCGTATCGACTTGGAGTTAGTTTAGTTTCGTCGTTTCATGGACTCGTTCCTTCCTCTTCTACTGAAATCCTTGTCGTCAGTGTCGACAGTCGATTCCCTTTCCGCCGCGGCCGAGTTTCGTAGGCGATCGCCATTCAGTTATGCTCCCCGCGAGTCTTAGAAAGTCCACGTAAAAAAAAAAAGTGGTTTGTTTACGACTCCGGGAATGTGAAGTGTCTCGCGGGTTTTTCGAAGAATAATTAGAAAAATAGAAATAAAAGAACGATTTCGTAATTGGAGAAGGTGAAAGAAAATAAGATGTACGCGAAAGGTAAAGGTTCGACGGTTCCCTCGAACGCTCAGGCGAGAGAGAAACTCGCGCTTTACGTTTACGAGTATCTCCTTCATGTCGGCGCGCAGAAAGCGGCCCAGACTTTCCTCTCGGAAATCCGATGGGAGAAAAACATCACTTTAGGAGAGCCTCCGGGATTCCTTCATTCGTGGTGGTGTGTCTTTTGGGACTTGTATTGCGCGGCGCCTGAACGAAGGGACACATGCGAGCATTCTAGCGAGGCTAAAGCTTTTCACGACTACGGCTTCGTTAATTCAGGTTACGGCGTTAACGGAATAGCACATAACCCAGGTCCGGCTCCGATTCCGCTCGGCCAGATGCCACCGAGTGACGGTATCCCTGGAGGACCAATGCCGCCTGGTTTCTTCCCGAATTCTACGATGAGACCCTCTCCGCCTACTCATCCGTCATCGCAGCCTTCCCCGCATCCGCAACCTCCTCCCCCACACAGTGAGATGATGGCGACGCAGCCTTTTATGGGGCCTCGATATCCGGCTGGTCCGAGACCTGGTGTGAGGATGCCTCAGCTTGGTTCAGAATACAATGCCCTCCCGGTCAACCAATGATGCCGAACAATATGGATCCGAGTCGACAAGGCCCTCCAGGTATGAGCACGATGAATCCTCGAATGAACCCTCCTCGTGGACCTGGAATGGGTCCTATGGGACCTGGATCGTACGGCCCAGGACTTAGAGGTCCTCCTCCCAATTCCAACATGGGGCCTGGACCAGGGCCTGGCGCACCTGGAATGCATCCGATGTCGATGAGCGGACCTGGCGGAAGACCTCAATGGCAACCGAACACTTCGACTCCGATGAACTACTCCTCCTCGTCTCCTGGTAACTACGGCGGACCTCCAGGCTCAGCAGGACCTCCTGGACCCGGCACACCAATCATGCAAAGTCCTCAAGACTCGTCCAACTCTGGCGGGGAAGGGATGTACACTATGATGAAAAATGTACCTGGCGGTAACATGCCAGGTGATTTCTCGATGGGCGGCGGCGGCGAAGGTGGACCTATGGGACCCATGGGGCCAAACACGATGGGACCCGTTATGAGCGGTGACGGCCTCGATGGCATGAAAAATTCACCCGCCGGTCTGGAACTCCAAGGGAAGACAGCGGCTCCGGAATGGGCGATTACAATCTCACCGCTTTCGGTGGACCTCCCGAAAACGACCAGACCGAATCTGCCGCCATCATGAAAATAAAAGAAAGTATGCAGGAAGAGGCGAAAAGGTTCGAAAAAGATTCAGATCATCCAGATTATTTCATGCAATAAGTGTATCATTTAAGTACCACACTTTGACTATGTATATGCCACATACTCAAGTCCTTTCATAAAAACCCTGTAAGAAGGAAACGGCCTCTGAGAAAAACCATCAACTTTTTGGATTATCAAATTTTTCTCTCTAATTTTTTTTTTCTCAGCCCTTTCTCACATCGTTTTTATCAAATGTGCAATATAGTTAAAGAGATTTTAGCAAGTCCAACCTAATCAAATCAACGTTCTCCATTTTTTTTTTATAGTTTTAATTATTTCCGCGATACTTAAATATTTATTATTTAAACTTTTACCTATTTAATGTGTGTAATATTTTAAACTCGTTGGTGGTGGTTTTTGACCTGGGAAAAAGTTTGAGCAGTTTTTAAATTAAACTAATTTGTAAATAATTTTTTTTAGTAGAAAAAAAAAGAAAGGGGAAAAATGAGAACCACTCAAAATTTAGCGCTGGTGTTTTTGGGTGCGAATCGCATTTTTTTATATTTCAATGTACAAATATCGCTTTCCATCTCTCTCTCTTTCTCTCTTTTTTCTTTCTTTTTACTATTTTATATTTGAGGGTTTCAAGCTGGACAAAAATCATTTTCAAATGATTTTTTTTCCAGAAAAATTATAATTACATTGAATAGAATTTTTAGCTATAGCAATACCTATAATTTTAGGTGTTTTAATTTTTATTTTGTCTGACTTCTAGTTTTAAATTTCCTCAATTCTCGCCTAATGCCTTTTCGAACAATTTTCTTATTATATTTAGTTTTAAATTGGTTAAAATTGTTTATTTAGAATCTAAGTAGCCGAAGATCACAAACACGTTCATATCACAATTATTTTATTTTTTTAATTTAATTAGTTTTACAAAAAAGAAAAGGCTGAATCGAGGAAAATTTCAAGTTGTTAGAGCGTTTCGGCTATGCATTTTTACATTTTACCCATTAACGCTGGGCTCGTTTTTGGCAGATGGGTAAGCTCCTACCCATATTAGAAACTCATTTCTAGATCACATGGGTAGAGACTATCTATGCGTAGCTGAAACTCTCTATTGTTCTTAATATTTATTTTGTTATTTTTTGAAATTTTAATATCTTTTTTTCTAATATTGTCTTTTGTCGAATTGTATTTTAGGTATAATATGTGTTAATGTGTTGTATGTACTCCTATATATATATTTTTTTTTTCGTTTGCCAATTATGACAGTCTACTCTTTTAATATATTGAAATTCAAGGTTTTCAAGCAATAATAAGGCAATGTGACAGCCATTGACTAATTTAATTGTTCGAATTAAAGACGGTTGAAAACTGGTTGAAAGAATCACTTCTTCTTATAAATTAAGTTCCTTTATTTTGAGGTGTTCTTCTGTCACTTTGCCTTATAAAATTGTGATTTTTCCATTTTATAACAATATTTGATCTCATATAAAATTTCTGTTTCTATATAAAATTCTAGAGTCCAAAATAAAGAGAAAAAAAATCTTTCTGTGATATTTGTCAAACCCAACCTTGAATGGAACCCTATTCTTTTTATAAGTTTTTTTTTCTTGCTGAAAATTTTTTTTTACATTACTTAAATCTCTGATAGGACCCAAAAACGTGCTCAAAATGTCTCTAATTCTTGCTTCGAAATAGATTTACGTGGGAAAATAAATTATTTTTCCCTTTTCTTCTAGTTATAATGTGTACGTCTTGCACAGAGGGATAGAAAAATTTAACCGAGTCTTCCCTCTTTATTAATATATTTATTTATTATTGTATGCTGTTGGGCCAGTCTTTAAGTTAGATTTTTATCTTGCACTTTTTATTTCATCGTCACCCAAAATTAAAGACTTAACGCTCAATATCTGTCATGAAATACTCGTTTTTAAAGTTTTGTTCCTTTATACTTTGGACTGAAAGATTGGGAGACTTAATAATTTTTTTGTGCGAGTGGTTGTGAATATTTGTGATAAAAATTGTGGAGGAAAAAAAAAATTTTAGTTCCGTGCATGCAGTTTTTATTTTATTGCTTTACTAATCTATTAAGTGTGCAATTAACAAAATCGAATAATTTGTTAAATTTTATACCCTATTTATTGAATGTAAGGTTGGAAGCGAGAAAAGTTGATGAGTTTTGAATTTGAAGATTGGAAACTCCAACTTTTCTTATTTCGACTCTAGCGCCTAATTTTTCTTCCATCGATTTGAGCCGATTGTCCACAATTTTATATTTTTTATCCCATATACCCAAAAATTGTGATTTATGGGGGAAAATGTGATAACTGGTTTATGCATAAATTATTTTGAGCGCGAACATGTGGCATATGCTTTCTGAAAATTGAGGCAACAAAAATCTTTTATTTTTCCGAGTCTTTGAAGCTTTTTAGTGGGAAATTTTTTTTTTATTAGGGTAATATTTTAGGTATGATTCTTAAAATTGAAACCTTGTGTCCGAGTCACGTTTTTTCATTATAGTGTAATTTAGTAATATCTGCAAAAATGCTATTAAAAAAAAGAGGCATTATCGTAATTTTAAATATTCCCCGCTCCCGAAATCCGTGCACATATTTTGCTGTTATTAGTCTTATAGTGTGCAGAGTAATCTATCCTTAGAAAAGAAAACTATCTTGTAAATGACTAGTTGTTTTTCAACGTTAGTTGGCAAAAATATTTAAAAAGAAAATTTTTTTAAATAAATTTTTTTTCTTTTCCTACAGCCGTGTGACCCTTAAACAAATATTTGCTATTCAACATATTTTTGATAGTTTGACAAAATGTATTTTACTACGAAGAATATTTTAGTTTTGTCAAAATTTAAGTTATACTCGCATTATTACGAAATGTGTACCTAAATGTCGGAAGTTTTTTTAATCTTGCTTTAAAAGCACTTATTTCATGTTAATGTAGACTTGGTATCTATATAGTTAAAATTATTAAATAAAATATTATGTAAATTTTACTTCTAAATATTTCTATGTAATATTGTCAATTGCATGTTTGTATAAAAAAAATTAATTAAGTTCAAATACATTAGTATTTGTACAGTGAAGTTTTTGTATTTTTTTTTACCCATATTTCATTATTTTGAGAGGAAAAAAAATCTTCCTTGGTTATTGAAGAAGCCGAGCTCTAGGAACAGTGGCTTCAGCCTGAGTTCTTTATGGAAAGACTATCTGTATATCTGCAAAAATTAAAAAAAAGAGGCATTATCGTTTAAATATTCCCCGCTCCCGAAATCCGTGCACATATTTTGCTGTTATTGTCTTATAGTGTGCAGAGTAATCTATCCTTAGAAAAGAAAACTATCTTGTAAATGACTTGTTTTAACCTAACTGTCATAACCTTCTAAAAACCTAGGTTTTGGTTAAGTTATTTGGAGCTAAGACCCAGTGATTAAATCAGAATTTTTTTTATTTTAACTGATTGATCTGAAATAGTTGTTTTAGTGGCGGATATCAGGTATATTGCTTAAAAATATTCATAGGTTTTTTTAAACCTATTTTTGATGAGCCGCCAATGAAAAAGCATAAATTGAGACCCTCTTGCCTAGGATTTCCTGATTAAATCTGAATTTATTTTATTTCTTTTTTTTATGTATTAGGATAACTGCCCACATATTCCTAACTCAGGACAAGAAGATGCCGATGGGGATGAAATGGGAGACGTTTGTGACGACGATGCAGACAACGATGGAATTTCAAATGGGCCTGTAAGGTTTTTGAAATTTTTTACAATCTAAATTCGAAAATTTTAGGACAATTGCCCGCTTGTTCCGAACCCGGATCAACTGGATACCGACCAAGACGGAGCGGACAAGAGCGGGAACGAATGCGACAACTGCCCCACTGTTCCCAATGTAAATCAGGAAGATGTCGACAAAGACGGAATCGGTGACGCATGCGATCCTGATATGGATAATGATGGTAGTGAAATAAATTTTTTTTTTAACTTGTACTAATGATACTTTATTCAAAGGTATTGCGAACAATCTGGACAATTGCCCTCGCATTCCCAATCCTGACCAGAGAGATCAGGATTCTGACGGTTTAGGCGATGTTTGCGACAACTGCCCTCGTATCCCAAATACTAACCAGGAAGATTCAGATTTCGACAACATTGGAAACGTTTGCGATAATGACATAGATCGAGATCGGTAAACCATTTGTCATTATAACTTATTACACGCAATCAATTTTTTTGGAAAATTTTTTAGTGATGGTATTCAAGATTCGTCTGACAACTGTCCAAAGATCGCAAATAGCGATCAGCTTGATAAAGATGGTGATGGGCGAGGAGATGAATGTGATCATGACGCTGACGGCGATGGTATTTCCAATAACAATGATAATTGCCGACTAGTTTACAATCCAGATCAAGAAGATCGAAACGGTAAATGATTTTCAATGGAAAATTTAACAGACTCCAAATCTGGTCCTAGCAATTAAATTTTTTCCATAATTTTATTTACAGGAAATAATATTGGTGATGCATGTGAAAGTGATTATGATGGTGATGGCGTTGTCAACCACCTTGACAACTGTCCGAACAACTCGAAAATATTCCAGACAGACTTCAGGTTTGAAATCATTCAAAATAGGTTTTTTAAAGTTAAAAAAAAAATTAGACGTTTCAGACAGTTGCACTTGACCCCGAAGGTGAAACTCAAATCGACCCCCGCTGGGTCATCTACGACGAAGGAGCAGAAATTGTTCAAACGATGAATAGTGATCCAGGATTGGCTTTAGGTAAAACCAATCAAAATTATTTATCTTTGACTAGGTATCTATTTTTATAGGTTATGATGCTTTCGGAGGGGTAGATTTTGAAGGAACAATTTTTGTTGATACGGATGTTGATGATGATTACATAGGTTTTATTTTTAGGTAAGTTAATACTGTTAATACATTACAATGAATGATTATTATTAATTTTAGTTATCAAAATAACCACAAATTCTATACGGTGATGTGGAAAAAGAAGGGTCAAGCATACTGGCAAGCTACTCCATTTAGGGCAGTCGCTGAACCTGGTATCCAACTTAAACTCGTTAATTCAATAACAGGGCCTGGCCCCATGCTGAGAAACTCATTGTGGCAAACCGGAAACACACAGGATCAGGTAAAAATTAAGAAATTTATTTGAAGAGATACAATTTTTTTTCTTTTAGGTGAAACTTCTTTGGAAAGACCCAAGAAATGTCGGATGGAGAGAAAACACTGCATATAGGTGGCTCCTCATCCATCGTCCAAAAATTTCTTTGATCAGCTCATAATTTACGAAGGGCGTAACGTTGTCGCAGACTCAGGAAACCTCTTTGATTCGACTTTGAAAGGAGGAAGACTCGGAGTTCTCTCCTTTTCTCAGGAAAAGGTTATCTGGGCTGATTTAGTCTACAGATGCAACGGTAAGAAAAATTTCAATTTAAAATGTACCTCAAGCCCTTTTTCTTCTTCAGAAAATGTCCCTCAGGAAATTTACGATGAACTACCACCTCGACTTCAACAAGAAATCCATGTTGACACATCCACGCTTTGGTTCCGCACAGCGAAAAAATAAGAAAATCTTCACATCCTTTTGTTTTTTAAATTTATGTAAATTAAATTTCTGTTTAACTCGAAATGTCAAAAAAATTTAAAAATTATTGTAAATAAATAATGATTTAAAAGATAATACTAATCTAATTAGCTAGTTGGTGGACTTACATTTAAGTGTGATGTAACATATGCGGGTTCGATAATTTTTTTTTGTACTGCAATTAATTTGCCAATAAAATAGAAATCCATTCAAAACTTATCTGGGAACGTTCCACCCTGTGCATTATGTACTGTAAATGCAATTATATTCACTCAATGAATATATTCGTATTTGATCAGTGAATACTATCGTATTTACAGACACGTGTGAATAATTCGTATCAATATGAATACTTTAGCATAATATAAAATTGTGAAAAAATGAATTTTTTTTCTGATGAGATCTTCAATCAGAAGTGTCAAGTCAGTATCAAATCTTCAGGGAGAGAAAATAACAAAAAACAAATGCATATATACAACAATTTATCTTAATTAAACCTTAATTCATAAATTCTCATATCGAAGTAATCACAAGAAGTCAAAGATCGACTACAAAGAAAAGCTTGAGAACCAAAATCATATAACAAGTTCACTTTTAAAATAGTGAACCTTAGTAACTAGAGAAACTATGACTTAAAACAAAAATTAGAAAACAAAACATATTAGAATTTAAGAAATATAATATATAAAAAAGGATTGAGAAAATAAGACATTAAAAAAAGTGAACGACTTAGATTGCAGTGATCCTCCCTAATTTGCTTTCTTGTCTTTTTCTTTCGGGGGTTGAGCCTTGGTGGTCGCTTTGGTTGTGGTGGTATCTGTGGTAGTGTTGGAAGCAACGGTGGTTTTCGTTTCTGTCTTCATCGGAGCAGGTTCCGCTGTTGTTGAAAGTGGCCTTTTAAAAAGAAGGATCCAAGGCTCTGAAATGTTGAAAAATCAGTTTTTTTAAAATAAAAATTTGTTTTTTCTCATACCGGGCATATGGACCATATAGTGAATCCAGCCAGGGCTTTGCTGCACTCCAATGCTCCTCCATTCCCTTTCAGTCATCAGACGAGACGTCGGAAGAAGCTTCACCATATCTTTGGGAGGACAACATGTCTAGAAAAAAAAATTAAATTAACATAAATAAAAAAAGATAAGGGATTCATGGGTCTATCTCTAAAAAAGAAATCGTTTATTCAAAACCCACAATGACACAAAACGATCAGTCAGGACCCTCATCTCAGCTCCACATTTCGCATATAAAACCCTTAATTTTGATTGACGCTGACCTTTCTGTACATCAAATTTAATTAGTAATAAAGATTGAGAACATTTGAGAAACAAAATAAAGAAAAAAGGAAATTTCAAAAAGTAATAAAATCATGGAAAGATTAACGAAGTAGTTTCCTGAGCCTTTTGATGTTTCTTAAACATTCATCTCTGTGACGGAATTCTCTGATTTTTTTAAGCTTTTCTATTACAGCCAGCTGTTTTGCAATCCTTTCTTCCCTTTCTAAAATTGTCTCGCAAGAATAATCCAAGACGATGAAACCATCAATGGTTAAACTAGAGTTCGCATTTTCTTTTAATTTTTTAGACAAAGTTATCCTTTGAGAATGACGACATTCAGTTCTTGCCATTGCAATAGGAAAAGTTGAATTCTATTAATGAAGGAAGAACAAAATAATCTCTGACAGCCCAGAACATTGGAATTATCTTAAATAAATAAACAAGTTGGAGGATCATTTGCATGGAGGAATAATTTAAGTTTTTATCAATAAAATTTAATCCTATACATTAAGCTTGAAGAAAGGGCTTAAATAAAAAGGACTTATTTCAGGTGTCAACATCAGGGCTTTCGCCATAATGCCAAGGTTATTATTGGTAAACAGAAGTCACTTTAACCATATAAGATCTCTCCAGTCTAGCTCAAGGGGTTCTTAATCTGTGCCATTGAGAATGCTCCTCAAAAGAGAAAAAATGGCAAAATGGTCAACAATGACGTGCTCCGTGGGTCAGTGAACAAGGTCTCAGAGCATCTGTCAGAAACCAACATAAGGAATTACTTCATGTAGGATATTTTTAAAAAGTGATTTAGGGATGCCAAAAGGTTTTAGGAACGTCAAAACGCTAACCCTTCTCAGGTCATGTGCTCGCTAATATAGAAATTTCGACAGATCGTTATTTAATTATCAACAATATGAAAAACTCGACAAGTCTATGAAAATCTGGTAATGAATTTTTCTCATGTTTGAATTTGTTCATGACTTGAATTAAAAGATTAAGTGTCGGGTACATTCGAAGATTTAAAATGATTGAACTAAGACTCACCTGTATTCATACTTGTCGTCCGTGTATTTCTCGGAGTAGAAAATCTGGGGCGTCCTTTGCGACATGATTTTCGTCCTAGGCTCACAAAAATATTTAATACGAAAGTGGTCTCTCTCTATGAAAGATAGATTCTGTTCGGTCTGACGGTCGGTAGTAAAATGTGGTTAGGGCGGCGCGAAAGGGCCGAGAACCGCCAAAAGGTAACAGTCATATCGATTTCTTTAGGACGAAAACAAAACGAAATACTTCTTACACTTATAATATGAAGGATTTTTAGATATTTATATATAAATAATTTTTTTATTTCATAAATTTTATTAGATAGATGGAAAAATAATGATTTTTGAGCTGAAAGATGATAATCAATGGTGATGCATCGATGTACACAAAATACCATTTTTATACATCGATGCTTGTAGTGAATATTAAAAGTTAAAAGGTCTTTGTTATTGCTAAATAGCAAATTTGTCAAAATGTCGACGTTTACCAATCCTCTACTTTCTTTAAGGGTTTCTACTTTCTTCCATATTTTTCCCTTAAACTATCCGAAAGATTTATATAATCGATTAGCAATCGAGTGAAATGTATGATGGCGGAAAAAATTGGCGGGCCTTTCCATAGGAATTCTTTATTTCATATTGTTGAATATACCGAAATAACTAAGTAGTAGTTTTTTGAAAATAGGGAAAAAAGAAACGTCCATTATACTATTAACATTTATTATTTTCAGATGTAGAAACTAATATCTATCCGCACCTGATACATGATTGCAGTGCGATAAACAAATAATAGTTATGCATTATAGCCACTACAATTCCATAAATTTTTTTTGCGACCATAGTGGTAGAGATACAACATATTATATAAGAAATCTTACAAAAATACTATAAATTTATAATTATTCATAACAATTATTAGAAAGACGTACTTGGTAGGCCTTTAAGATTAGACAGCAATCGATAAGTTGCAGGGAACATTTTTAGACTTCAATGTATAAAAATAAAAGAGATGTGAGGAAATCATAGTTTTGTTCCAACCGCAGTTTGAAACTCCTGGAGCATGCGCAGAAGGATTTGGACATCAAAATTGACGTCCGTCATATCTGAAGCCCAAATCCTTCTGCGCGTGCTCCAATAGTTTCTGCGGTTGGAACCAAGCTATTAAGTAGAGATCAGATAGGACATTGGGGGAAGTTAAGTCCTCAAGACAGTCTAATTACTCTAACTCATGCTGGATATAAAATATTCACATAATATTTATAGAATATACGTGAATATCATAACTATGCAGCAAAAGACTTCAGTAGAAAGCGCCAAATAAAGAAAATTGATGGCAAAATAAATTTCTTTTCTCCCTTATATCCTGAATTTTCCTCTTACGTTATTTCTCACAAATGAACAAGGAAGAAAAAGAAAGAAAGCCCAATGTACTTAATTAAAAAAACAGTATTACAATAAAAACACTTATAAAGACATACACAACAAAAATATGTTGGTCAATAAAAATATTCATCAGCCAATTTTAACGAAGTCAACTAAAAAATACATTTTTAGTAACAATCAAAACTTAAAATTTCCAGTTCTGAATTTAAAAATCATTTTTTGGAAAAAAAATTGGAGTACGCAATAAGCCAAAAAATTTTCACTATCAAAGGGTACAGACTCAAATTATGTAACAATTTGAAATTATATACTGTTGAACAATATTTGAAGTAGCCCTTAATATTTAAACGGTTTTAACTTTAAAGAATTTAAGTAAATTGTAATTTAAGTACTTATCACAACCTTTTACCACTCCAATCGCTTTAAAATATAGATTTAGGTATTTAGCTTGGGGAAAAAATGTGTGGTAGTTTTGCATAAGTATTAGAGGCAACCCTTTGCCCTCTATTCTAAACACTATGTTTCATATCTATAAAATATTTTATGAACTAATTTTACCGAAAATGGGAGTTAAAGCTTTTTTCTTTCTTTTTTTCTAAAACGTAATGCCTTCAATGGACTTAATTTTACTCACTACAATGTCTTTTTTCTTCTATTTTTTTATGTAGGAAAAAAAAAATTCCAATAATTAAATTCAAAAGAAAAGTGATGCTAACACAAAATGTTATTGTCACTAAATTAAAGGGGGAAGTAACATTATTGAGCTTAAATAATTCTAAAGGAAAAAAAAAGGATCTTCTTCCCTTGGGGTGGGAAAAAAATATAAAAAATTAGAAATAAGAAAGTATTTAAGACATCAAAGCACTGAGCTCATTTTAATTATTATTTTTTTATTTGGAGGAAAAAAACTAACGAAATCGAACTTGTATAGTAGTTTAATATTATCTTCGATCAAATAAATCATGGAAGCTTTTAGAGGCCTTTTTTTTTCTAATAAAAAGCATAGGAAGAAATTTTTAAAATTTTTAAAAATAACAATAATAAAATTTTAATAAAACGGCTAAAAATAAATTTATAAACGTGAACTTTTTATTTTTAAATTTTTTGTTTTTTAAATCACACTTTCTTATAGATAATTAGGCTGTATATAGATGAACGCGATAGTTCCATAAAAATAACCGAATAAAAAAAAATCATTTTTCAAAGAGTAGATTATCAAGCAGCGATAACTACAGTTTATGCTAAGAACACAAAAAGACCCGCTCAATTTTTTCGGTAAGCTTAGTTACCATTTTATAAAAATAGCATTAACACGTTTTTTTTAAATTTCAGAATTCATGGATTATCATCATTTAGTCCATTTATCTATCGTTCTAACTTTTTAAATACATAAAACTTAGCTCTAATTTTTTTTACATAATACTTTTCTTTTGACAAGAGAGACGAAAAATGTTGGTTATATTGAAAAAATGAAAATAAACGAATTCCAAATACATATCTCATAATTTTGAATATAATTAAATGTTTCTTAAAAAAGATGACTTCTTCCTCAGAATTTTGAGTAGGAACTGTTTCCTGTTTCGAATCAGACGATCGAACCCGAAATTTTTCTGGGAGTTTCGGGTATGTGTTAGTCCTTCCAGCCTTCGCTCCAGATTTAGATTCTCCCTGAATAAAACAAAAAGAATTAAAATCAAGGTGTTTTTATACAGTTCAGTCAAAATTAGTAAATTAAGTAAAGATTAGGGGTCTACCAAGCAAATTGTTAACTTATCTACATTTTTCTAAATTAATTTAAAAATATCTAAGGGGGAAAAGTGCAGTGCAATATATCTACGAACTACACGGTTTATTAAAATTTAGTTAATTCAAAGTTGGGTTTAAATTAAATTAGGAATCTAATATTAAATAAAAAATTATTTTGTATGGGAAAATAAATGCTAGACAAAGCCTTACATGCTTACCCACCGAGAATTGTTTTACTATTTAGACGCATAAGTTTGAAAAAATAAGGTTTATTTTTAATTTTCCCCATTTATGAAAATCGTTTTGGCCAAGAAAAAATTTAGATTCTATTTATGTTATTGAAAAGTAAAACAATTACCGGAATATTTTGCATCATAGCCGGACTAGAACCTGTGCGAGAATGCGATGGTAATTGAGGTGGACTATTGCAAGAACTCAATCTCTGATATCCGGCGGTTTTCTTACCCTCTCCAGCCGCTTCTCTTAGCTTTAAAGGAAGCATCTGTTGAGGGGCGCTAGCGGAGTTCGGCGACCCGTTTCCGCTAAGTTTGCTCGCAAGCTTTAGAGGCAATTGTTGTCGAATTTGAACATTTGATGCAACCTGAAATCATCGCAAACTTAGAAATTCACGACTAAAAAATAAATAAAAAACTCTAAATAGGTAAGTACAACTTTTAAGTTAATTGTCGTTCCACAGACAGTTTGTTAAATACTTTACTATAAGGGATGAATCAAGTGACAAAAAACAAAAATTACAACCTATATTAATTATGGTTATTTTTTTCTCACTATTTATTTTAATTAAAAAAAAAATATTATTTTCTCACAAATTTTTGAAAACAGCCGCACGCAGTACGACATCTTAAAGTTAAAATGTAATAAGTAATGAAAAAAAATGGCTTGATCAAAAAAGCGAACCTTCTGCTGATTTGTAGCACTGATTAGATTAAGAGGCAATGTTGAAGATTTATTAGGCGGTAACTGTTTCCATTTCGCTTGATCGGATTTACGTTTTGGCGGATCACTCGGTGGAGTATGAAGGTTATTCGAGGAAGGGTAGAGCTCCTCTGGAGACGAAGGGCCAACAGGGCTCATCATAATACCTTGGTTACTCAAAGTTTCCAATTTTCTGTAAAGTTGCTCTCTCTGTTGTGTGATGTCTGCCTGTTCTACTCTTACTTGTTCCTGAGAAAAACGTTTCATCTCAAAACCTTATTTAAACAAAAAAAGTACCTGCAATCTTGAAATTTCTTCTTTCTTTTGTTCTATTTCTTTTATTTCAGCTTCTTTCTCTTGTAGCCAAATTTCCTTTTCACTTTGTAACTTATCCTGAAGGTTCTCAGTTCTTCCAGCTGCTGATTGTGACGATATATTGGCTTTACAGAATCTCCAGAATGGATCTTCAACGAAGCCAGCTCTGCTTCAAGGCTACCAAAAAAGTATTAAAAATACGATTTATGAGAAAATATTACCTGTCGATTGTGGTCATCTGATGAGATATGATACAAGAAAGGGTGTAAACATGGTGGGAAAGTTGAGTTGCTGCAACTTGATGATCTTGCCCAGTCAATAAATGAGGTACATCAACATCATCGTCCTCCATCATATTTCTAATATGAACTTGATTCTAAAAAAGAAAGAAAGCACTTATAAAAACGTCCCAAAACTCACTTAAGAAATTATTTATTATTCTTTAAAACTTATAGACTTTTTTCTCACCAGTGTGTTAGAAGAAGCATTATGATTGGTCCTATGAACAGATTCTGGAGAGCCTAAAGGACTATCTGTATTTGGCAGTTTCTTTTGAAGTACAACTAATAAAAAAAAAATTATTTTAATGAAAAAAAAAATTATAATTAAAACCTCTTGAGTTTGGTGCTTGATTGTCAAATCCTCCGAAAGTTTCGGCTCTTTTAGGCAAAGTTGGCGATATGTAGGCATTGCTTTGATGTTCCCCGACTGAGCTGATACTTCGGGATAAATTTGTTGCAGATGCGTACAATGATTTAGCGATTTGGTTTACTTTCTATAAAGCAAAAAATGAGAAGCTAAAAAAAAGCGACACGAATATTACCTTCACAGCATTAGTACATCTAGACGAACTTTATTATTATCTAAAGGCTCTGTAACAAGAGCCATATAGTTAGGCCTTTCTGGAACATTATCAACACCGGCAGACGCCAGAAGTTTAAGTTGTAGGTTCATTTTCTCTTCAAGAACTTGAGCCTGCTCCCGATCTTTTTGCCTCAGAAGTTCTACATAGAAAAAAAAATTACAAACTTAAAGAACCTAAATCATCTTGATGTCAACAATTGAAAATAACTTGTGCAACATGCATTTATTCACACAAAATTCTTATTTTACCTTTAATTTCGTCAACTCCCACGTCTTATTAGCAATGCAAGGGAAGAAAAGAAACAAATACACATTTTCATATGTGGTAGTAATTTTAGAATGCATGCACATTTTTTATAGATGATTGAGCCATCAAATGGATTCATGAAAGCTTTATGATTTAAATGTTTTTCTATATTTCGGATAGTTTTTATCTCTCCATCAGGCCATAATTTGGGCCACAATTAGGGGCAGATTCTCAAATTGAGAATCAAATTTGGTAACTTACCAACAAGTTCTTTCATTTGTTTCTGCTGCCCCTCAAACTGCCTCTGTCTTTCCTCTGCACTCATGACTTGACTGCGACTTTCATCCTCATCTTCAGGGCAATTTTGAACAGCATCTCTAAATTTCAAAAAAATATTATTGACAACTTGAACAAAAGAAATAAAGCAAGAACCTTATAGCTTTAATCCAGACTTGTTTATCTTTCGGTTTGTGGACTTTCAGTTCAAACATCTCAGGTTCGGAGGGATTTGAGGAAATCAAATAAATCCCACGTGGCTCCTGACCAGCTTTTTCACGCACCAACAGTTTTTGTAAAGAGACAACACCAGCCTGAGAAACGAAAAATACAAAAGTGCTTTCGTTTTTAAAATAAACCAACCTTATTTTCAGGAGTAAAAAATGAATATTTTGGTTATTTTCCAACAAGAAACACAATACATCTGAAAAGACGATAACAAGTACGACCTGAACTTTCCCTCGACCTTGCATCAACATGGCTACCCCTTCGAACCTAAAAGAAAACCAAAAATTTTAAACATGTTCCAAATAAATATAGACTACCTTAATTTCCGATTGGCTGACATAATATCAGATTTTTTAAATTTGTGGCCTCGGTGCGTTGTAAACGATTTCGCTTCGACTCTATTATATATTTCTAACTTGCGGACTTCTTTTTCTTTTTCAGCAACTTGGGAATCAACTTCCACCAAAATTTCCTGAATTATAAATAATTATGCGATAAAAATAAAAATTTTAATTACTTTGATTAATGATAAGCTTTAATTAGACGATCTTGCTCCTCTTTGTTGTCTTTTGATGTTTTTATAAGAGGCTCGATGAGTAAAGGATATTTAGTCAAACGTTGAGTAACAAACAATATACATTCAGGAATACCTTTTTTCTTTAAAAGAGGATTACCCTGAAACACACAAGAAAATTTAAAAATAAATATAATTCTAAGATAAAAAAGTACCTGGCAATGTTTTATAAATTCAGCGAATCTACTATCGTGCTGCAAGGATTCTTTGTAGATGTCAATCGCGTATCTGTGATTCGAACAGAATTCTCCGTAGACAGATTTCAATCTCTCAGCAGCGGCTCCGCTGAACTGATTGAGCAAAATGTCACCGAAGGATTCGATGACCGGTGGTGTCTCTTTCTGCCGAGTCCTCAACTGACGCAGAAATCCTAAATGAATCTCAGTCAAATCCATTAACCTAGGAAACATCCTTTCCACAGCAGCACCAAGCTGGAAATATTTTTGTAATCCTTCAACGAATACCTGAAGAAAAAAAATCATGTTTTTAAATACGTTTAAGGTAATTTATTTGTTAAAAAGCATACCTTCTGTACAACCCTCAAAGTTAAGCAATGGTGTTTTTCAGTCAAAATGAATTCATATAAATGCTCTTGGCGTTTCACTTCTTTTTCTTTCAGCCTTTTAATAATCTGAAAAAACAGAAAAAAAAAACCGATTAAAACAAAGTTCAACATAATTAGATGACCCGAACCGAAATAAAATTTACCTTCTACGTACTTCTTTAGTGGCAGTTGGAGTCCAAGAATCAGGCTCGTCATCTTGCAATCCAAGGAATGGGTCAGTCTCCAGATCATTGACAGTGATAGGTGCTAGAAATTGAACGTTTAGCATTAATCAATGACTACTTTGAAAACTTACGCTCATCAAGAAACTCATACTGCACAAGTGGGACATCGTCAGGATAGCTAGAAAAACATGTAAAATCATTTTTTTTAAATAACCCTTCTCAATGGTATCAAATTAAAGTTTTACTTGAAAAACAAAAAATTTTTATGTTGTTTAATATCTCGGTATATTATTTAAAAAATTTTATTAGCATGTCTACAGCGCAAAAGTTGCTATTGGCAAAGTGCAATCATTGAGAGAAAAAATGAAGAAAAAGAATTTTAATGATTTAAACATTTACTATCAAATATGTAAGGTTTTGAGAAAAAGATTGAATCTGAAATAAATGATTTCGGAGTTAATTTAAAGATTTAATCGGTTCAAAATGGATTAACCCTACATATGTGAAAATGCATTTTGAATGAAAACTACATATTATTAATTTTGACTTTACCTTACTGCGTCGTGGTGTTTCGGATGATAATGATGGTCATCATCATTGTTCATTTGACTGAAAAAAGAAAAATATCTTGAACATGCAGAAAAAAAAAATATTCGAAATTTCATGCACCAAGGAAGTTCGGGATGAAAATGTCCATTTGCTTTAAAATTCCATTGGGGGAATGGAAAAATAAATGAATGGTACAGGGAAAGAACCCCTTAAGTCCACGACACCATCAATACCTCAATTTCGAGAAAAACGTGATTTAAGGGGTTTTTTCTTGAACCTTTCAAACAAAAAATGGCCCTCATGAAATATTTTTGAGAAAACAAAAACAGTGGAAAAATGGCAGTGGAAGGGCCAGAACAAAAAAAGGGTAAAGAATTTTTAAAACCACATAACTTCTGCTTCAAATGGTATACAGGGTGTCCGGAAACACATGGCAAGCGTCTGGGAGAGCGTTAAAAAGTGGTTTTACGAAAAAAGTTAAATGTAAACCCCCTTAATTTAAATCAAAGAATTTGATGGTGTAGTTTAAAATCCGCCTGGATATACAGGGTGTCCCAGACACAACCTAACTTCGTTATTTCAAAAGAGAACCCCTATTTTTTATTTCAGATTCGTAATCTACGCAAAATTTCAAGTAGATTTGAGTACTCATATGACAATTTTGGACAACTTTTAAAAAATGTCAAAATTTAGCGTTTTTTGCGCTAAAATCCGTTAAAATTGACCTAGGAGACTCGTTTTTTTTAATTCCACTTATTTTTCCCGAAGAATCCAACTGTCTCAAATTTGAGCATCTTCGCATTCTGCATCACGAGATTTCGTCGCTAATGGCCTTTTTTCAAGTTAGAACCCAAATTTTTAGTTCAGAAATGAAAATTAGCACTTGTTGAAAGGAATTTTTCTTTGGACCACAAATTTTGAAAGAGCTACAGCGTCTTTTGTGTTTATGCATCAAAAATTAAAATTCCGTCAACAAATCGCTAATTTCCATTTTTGAAGTATGGAATTTGGAGTTAAACTTGAAAAAAGGCCATTAGCGACGAAATCTCGTGATGCTGAATGCGAAGATGCTCAAATTTGAGACAGTTGGATTCTTCGGGAAAAAATAAGTGGAATTAAAAAAAAACGAGTCTCCTAGGTCAATTTTAACGGATTTTAGCGCAAAAAACGCTAAATTTTGACATTTTTTAAAAGTTGTCCAAAATCGTCATATGAGTACTTTAATCTACTTGAAATTTTGCGTAGATTACGAATCTGAAATAAAAAATAGGGGTTCTCATTTGAAATAACGAAGTTAGGTTGTGTCTGGGACACCTGTATATCCAGGCGGATTTTAAACTACACCATCAAATTCTTTGATTTAAATTAAGGGGGTTACATTTAACTTTTTTTCGTAAAACCACTTTTTAACGCTCTCCCAGACGCTTGCCATGCGTTTCCGGACACCCTGTATAGAAGGAAAAAAATATAAAGAAAGTACCAACTAATTTTCGTAAAAAAAAAAATTATGCAGCCTAACATTTCATTAAGTGAACTGATACTAGAAAGGATGACGTATTAACCATAGAAAAGAAGAAAAGTATGTTCATGTAAATGTGAAGATAAGTCTAGATTTGATGCAAAAGTAATGAAAAATAAATGAAGTGAGGTTTTTTTAATTTTTGCTACAAACACACTAAACATGAATTCCCTAATTGCTAACAAGGAATTTCCCATGCATTAGAAACACTAAGCAAGTAAACGTCTTGAAATGCCCTCTTATTTTCAACAGGGGAAAAACTGAATCTAAAAATAATCCAAGCATTTATCCTCCAAATGTACATTAAAAAAATATTACTTTTACTTTAAGAATTCAGAGATTTAAAAAAAACTGTAAAAGCCAAAAGAGAGAAATCTTTGGATGTTGGATATGTGTATCTACAGTTCAATGAGAAGAGATGAAGTAGAACAAGGTGATGAACTTACATTCCAATTGTTTTTATTAAAGTGAAATGAAAGATTTAGTACAAGGGAGGAACTGTGCATGACTTACTGAACTCCCAATTTTGTAGCTACCCTTCTCCAAGGTGAGTAACACAAGGTTGTCCTCCTAGTGAGTGCGTGGTGTCAGAGCAACAAATTAGCAAGGGACATAGGAAGCCAAGCACTGCATTCATATTAAAAGCATCCCTAATTTTTAAATAGGCTATCATACATTTTTTAACCATCCACCGCAGTAAAAAAATTTAAGTTTCCCTTAAAATCCTTATCTAATCCCAAACTTAATAAACCTAAATAAGAAATTAAAGATAAATTTTGAGGCTCTAAGAGATCAAAAAACGCCTTTTCTAAAGCAAAAGGGGTGACTATGGCTGAACTTACTAACAATAATGCAAAAAAAACCATTTCGCAATAATAAAAAAAATTTGGTAGTTTTTGAAATAACATTTTTGGATCATTCAATTTTTTTTTCAAAATCCCTAATTTAATTAAAATAAAAAAATAAAACCAACACCAAAAAGGGATTCATGAATCGAACTTGGCAAAAATCAAGCACCAGCAAAAAAACAATTTTTTTTTCTTTTAAATTTGAATCTTTTTTGATAGGTCAACGTACATGCAACCATAAACAAGCGGTATCTGAACTAATCAAACAAATCCGGTATATACAAAGTCTATACATAGTGTCAGGACTTAAAAAATAGACTAAAAAGTCCGCAGAAAACTCGGGATTATTTTAAGCAGGGCTACCTAGTCTGCAAGACTAAAAGCTTCCGTTGAGTGCCAAGGCATCAACTATTTTTTCAAACCTTAATTTTACCTTAGATTTCTAAGAAAGGCCCTGTTAAGATTTTCTTTAAAGAAATGAAAAAGCATAATCGACTATAACTAATAAGCTAAAAAGCTTATTTACCACCAATGCTTTTTTAAGTAGAATAACGATAACTTGACTGGTATATTTTAGATTTTTTTGAAAACAATAAAGCAAAGATTTCACTGACCTGCCAGGTGATCCAGATTGATTGCTATCAGAGCCTCGTTTTCCACTTGATTTACCAAAAGAAGACGAAGTTTTTACCATAAACTGGAATTTAAAAGATATGCAAGTTTTGAAAAAATAATTAAAGATTGAGAAGTTGATAAGAAAACGTATAAATTACTCACTTTGCTTCCTTTTCCTTTGCAGTCAGCCAAGTTGTCTTTGCATGAATTCTGATGAACTGTGATAGTGCAACCTATTAGGGAAGAAGTTAAGTTTTAATTGATTTTTCTTGGGATTCTGATGTTGCCAGGAAGCAATTCCAGCCAAAAATCAGGAATTCAAATCTGATCGTTTAGAGTGTCACTCAACTAAACTTAAAAAATCATACTCACTCTCGCAATAAACAGATGGCTTGTTAGTCAGAATCTTCGAACAAAAGTCACAAAGTTGTGAATTCCCATAAGAGACAGACACCCATTGATGAGAGCTCTTTTTAACTTTGTCCTGAAAGAAATTCAGATTCAGATTCAAGAAGAAGAAGGCACATTTAATAAAAAGTCAAAACATTTTTAAGGATGGGATTAAAATTTGAGTCAATAATTAAAAGTGATAACTGATAAGAGTTCACAAAATTTACCTTCTTTTTACGGAAGAAAAGGCTTCCTCGTTTTCTTCTTTTTTCCGAATGGTCATCATATGCAGCACTGTAACAATGAAAAAAGTCAAAAAAGAGAAATATCAAAACTGTAGGGCCTCCTAAGACAATAGGTATTTAAACTTTTGAACTCATCAAGGTTTTGACACATTGGAAGGAAAAAAATCTATGTGATTACAGGGGGAGAATGGATTTACCTCAGTTTTATAATTAAAACTATAAGCTAGTGAGGAGCTAAAATTTTAGGTGCATAAAGAGAGCTAATCTAAACTAGCATGCATTACTTCAAACTTAAAAGAACTAAAAAAATCAAGTCATACATGTGGTAATAGGAATGATTGGAAATAATACAAGCTGGTGCATTTGGGTACTCACTGTGCAAAATAATTGGTGGCCACAAGTTCCTTTTCCGAGTCGAGAATAGCGGCCAGACCATCCTCCTCATCACTCTCGGTACCGCAACTTCTAAGTTGGCTCCCGGAGTTGACACTTGAGGTTGATATCGTGTGCATACAATATGAGCTAATACAAAAAGCCATGCTCTATAATTGTGCTACATGCGAAAAAAAAATCTACACTTTTCCCAATTAAATTTTCATGGCCAGATTAAAAAAAAAATAAATAAATAATAATAATAATAATAATAAAGTGCTTCCTTTGGACAAGTGATAATTTTTCTCTTGTCCAGAATGTTTAGGTGCTTAAGGAAAATGTGAAATCAATTTTACATGTTCAGTAATTCATTTTCATTTATACAGGGTGTCCGGAAACACATGGCAAGCGTCTGGGAGAGCGTTAAAAAGTGGTTTTACGAAAAAAAGTTAAATGTAAACCCCCCTTAATTTAAATCAAAGAATTTGATGGTGTAGTTTAAAATCCGCCTGGATATACAGGGTGTCCCAGACACAACCTAACTTCGTTATTTCAAATGAGAACCCCTATTTTTTATTTCAGATTCGTAATCTACGCAAAATTTCAAGTAGATTTGAGTACTCATATGACAATTTTGGACAACTTTTAAAAAATGTCAAAATTTAGCGTTTTTTGCGCTAAAATCCGTTAAAATTGACCTAGGAGACTCGTTTTTTTTTAATTCCACTTATTTTTTCCGAAGAATCCAACTGTCTCAAATTTGAGCATCTTCGCATTCTGCACCACGAGATTTCGTCGCTAATGGCCTTTTTTCAAGTTAGAACCCAAATTTTTAGTTCAGAAATGAAAATTAGCACTTGTTGAAAGGAATTTTTCTTTCGGACCACAAATTTTGAAAGAGCTACAGCGTCTTTTGTGTTTATGCATCAAAAATTAAAATTCCGTCAACAAATCGCTAATTTCCATTTTTGAAGTATGGAATTTGGAGTTAAACTTGAAAAAAGGCCATTAGCGACGAAATCTCGTGATGCTGAATGCGAAGATGCTCAAATTTGAGACAGTTGGATTCTTCGGGAAAAAATAAGTGGAATTAAAAAAAAAACGAGTCTCCTAGGTCAATTTTAACGGATTTTAGCGCAAAAAACGCTAAATTTTGACATTTTTTAAAAGTTGTCCAAAATTGTCATATGAGTACTTAAATCTACTTGAAATTTTGCGTAGATTACGAATCTGAAATAAAAAATAGGGGTTCTCATTTGAAATAACGAAGTTAGGTTGTGTCTGGGACACCCTGTATATCCAGGCGGATTTTAAACTACACCATCAAATTCTTTGATTTAAATTAAGGGGGGTTTACATTTAACTTTTTTTCGTAAAACCACTTTTTAACGCTCTCCCAGACGCTTGCCATGTGTTTCCGGACACCCTGTATATAAACCAAAAACTGGAGCCCAGAAGGCACTATTTACTTTAACTACAAGTAATCGACTAAAAAGCCACCCAAGAAATTTTTGGATTGTAGAAACATCACTAAATTCAGCGTTCACAGTGCCCAACCAACTCTTATCTACTTTTTTCAACAAAATACTCTATGATATAAGCAAACATTTTAAAGATAAAAAATTTTTTTTAATTTCCCAGAGTGGGGAATTTTTCAGTATTGCCTACTGTACGGAGGGCTAAAACCTAAAAACTGTGCCAAAGGGATTTTTCTGATAATTATTCCAATTCAAAAAAAATCCTTTCACACAGCCCAGGAATCAAACATTACACTTGGTGAAATAGATTAATTAAATATCTATATGAGCTAATTTATATTTTAACCTTCACCTGAAAAAGCAAGCACTAAATACCCCTTTTCTATATAAATATTTTGATTTTAAAATAGTTCATTAAGTAAGCGAAAGTAAGAAAAGAGATTAGGAGAGAAACATAAACGTGGTTTTTTAAGTTTATTTTTTAAGAATTTAGATTTTTTAAGTAAAAAAGTGAAATCAGTTACCATATCAAACAAGGATTTAACATGAATCGTCAGATGGTTGAAGGGAAATTTCGTAAGGGGAAGAGTAGGATGCAAATAGAGAAAAGAAATCTGAAGATGCGAAAAAAGAGAAATCTAGCATAAAATCGAGATAAGCTGGAAGTTTCAGGCGGTTTGGTTATATAAGAAATCTTACACAGGTAATGTCGATGTTGAAGATTCTGTAGTCAAAGTTGGTTCTGTATTTGCAAGCTCTCGAACAGCAATAATCGATGGGGTCGAGACAGATTTCTGAAGAGGAGAATTCAATCGGGCATTCAGCAATCTTGTTTCTATCCCTCTTTTAGTAACAACTTTTTTAAAATCTCCCTTTAAAAAATAAATAAATAAACATTATTATTATCAAAATAAACTTATAACTAAAGTTATTTTACTTGTAGTTCGGCTTCATTTAGGGAATGGGTGGATGAATTAGGATTGGTGCGAGCCTGAATTATTCGAGCTTTCGCTTCTTCGGTGCTCAGAAGGTTAGCAGTGCTTTCACAAAAAGGGTCATCCATGTCCGATTCCATACTACTCAGGCTTACACTGCATACATCATTCCCACTATAAAATAAATAAAAATTAATTAAAAAGATGGTAAACAAAACCAAAATTATACCTTCTTTGACGCATATTCTTACTACCATCTTTACCATGTGAGAGATCTTCGATCGCAGCCCAACTTTTCCTCCGAGATATTTCCGAGTCACTTTCAGCAGCAGCTTTACGTCTATATTCCCAATCTCCAGAACCACCTAAAGGTTTTGATAATTTTTTTTATTTCAAGACAGAAAAAATATCTTACGTTTGTGATGAATTGAGCGAGATATAGCTGGAGTGGTGAGTGTAAATGTTTGAGAGGGAGTGGAATTAATGCTAGACAGAAGATCTGGGTCTGAGCCTGAATCGTGCAATGAGGGACATGACGCACTAAGTCGACTTGCCTCCTGAAAAAAAAAGATAATTTAAAAATTCATATCGCAGAATGAGTAATCAAGTTTTTTCAAACATAAACCTACCTGGTTACTAGCTGGCTGGACCGAAAGATCCCGCATTTTCTGAACACTTTCATGGATGTATTGAAGATGTTGCAAATTATCCTCTGATAACAATAAATATTAATGTAAAATTGGGGAGGGAGCGATAAAGTATAAATAAATACCTAAAATAGGATAATGTTTCCCTGCGGGAGAGTGAGGTGTAACACTGATGGTTGGAACAAGCGGGGAAGGCCCGATCATTCCTTGTTTATCTCCCATTTCACTTCCTAAATAATCGGTTATCAAATCTTCCTCGCTACCATCACTTTCCTCACACCAGCCATCTGAAAAAAACAATAGGTGCACAATTAAAAAAGTTCTATACTGTCAAAAAAAATATGAGAACTCTAAAAATAAATATCCCCCCCCCCTTAAGAACTCAAGAAAAACTGAAGTGCTTAGGCAAGTGCAAAGTAAGCATTTTGCACATCAGGCCTCGCGTGTACACTGAAACCCTTGAAAAAAGCTTAAGGGTTTTTTATTTATTCACATTTAGATTACGAGGGGGAAAAAAATCTTAACATTTTATTAAAAGAAAAAAAAATGAATTGATGTATTCAACGTCCCATTCAATCTTACAACTAAAAATTGATGGGGGAAAAATTAAATTTTTTGGAGCTGGGGTTCTGGTCGAATTTCCTTAAAAGGACGACAACAAGAAGAAACATGATCGATACGCTGGTCTGAAGCCTAACAAAACGATCTCGAAAAACCCGAGTTGGAGGGTATCACAATAGTTATTTTTTCAACTGCGGGCGTGAGGTGTCTGGACAGGAGGCCAAGTTTTAATCTGAACCACTTCGTTTTAAAACGGGTTTCGTTTTTAAAAACTCATTCACATTGGATTTTATTGCAAAATTTACTTCTGAGGGAATTAATTCATTTAAAAAAGGAAAACAGAAAAAAGAGAGAAAAAAAAACTTATTATATTAAGACACGAACTTTTGACCTTAATCATAACTGAAAAGTACGTTTATTTCATAAAATAAAAAGCTTAAAAGTCATTAAGTTTAATCAACACAGCACAAATTAGATCATTCTAATTATGATTTAAGAGCGCAAAATTCATTGTACGCGTCTGCTTTGGGGATTCATAAATTAGTCCTTACTTATTAAGTCAGGGAGTAAAACATCAACCACGT
Source organism: Orius insidiosus (assembly GCA_014119065.1). NCBI lineage: Eukaryota > Metazoa > Arthropoda > Insecta > Hemiptera > Anthocoridae > Orius > Orius insidiosus. The sequence goes on along the minus strand of JACGAQ010001786.1, from coordinate 25,637 downwards.
CAACTATAATTAATATAAAAGGATGCCTTCTAATAAAATGTTACTGAAAGTTGGAAAAAAACACCCTTTAAAATTACGACTTTATTCAAAATCGCGAAATTATTTTGTGGAGATCGAGAAACGAAAAAAGGTCAAACTCCGAGCTGCGCCTGGACATGTACATGCCCTCAACAAAAAATTCTTTTTGAAAAATATTTTAAACAACCTGTTTAATTGTTCAGCTAAATTTAAATTTTTTATTTATCTTGTATTGTGAAATAAAAAAAATTAAGACTAATAAAGAAAACAGATTAGTAGATATATAAGTATATTTATTCATACTACTAACCCTAGTTTTGTGTATATCCCTGTATTATCGTGGTGTGAATCATAATTTTATTTTATTTTTTTAGAGGAACCTAAGAAAATCAAACTTCGGTATCACATTAACCAATTAAGATGGAATGCATAAACATACACGATCTAACAAGAAAATATTTTGAAAAAGTGTAAATGAGGGTGCGTGTTTGTGTGTGAGAGAGGAGGAGAGTGTCTAACATGTAAGGATGTGGGTTTACTGAGCGTGTGTGCAAGCCCTCCTGTTGCACTGCTCTTCTTTACCCTACCCCTGCATATAAAACGATCGATCAACTTTACGGAACTTGCGCTCTACACACGCTAGGGATGGTTCTATGAATTTGGCCGCCCCACTAAGTTTTTTCCTCCTTTTTTTTCCTTATCTCCCCAAAGGCTTAAGTTTTAATAATTTTGATGAAAATACAAATTACTTATTATAAAACTTATATTTAATTTACGGATGGAAGTCTGAAGATTTGACGAAGCGTGATCCAGAAAGTATTATATAGTTATAAGCATAAAACAAGATGAATCGCTAATGAAAACTATAGGATATCAACTTCGGTTCTAATTTGTTTCCCCTCTTATTTTTTTATTACTTTAATTCTAATATTCTAAAGTCTATTCTAATATTTAATTATAAAGTCTGGTCTGAACTGGCGAATGGTCAACGAACTTTTCTCCAAAAAGGGAGGAAAAACAAGAGCGAAGGAAAACAAAGCAAATCCTCTTTCATTTCTTTCTCCATTTTCGTTACAATCTTGAAAAACTTCGAATTTTTTTTGTAACTTATGTTCGTTTTGTTTTGCAAATATGTTGGATTAGTTGTGGGGAATAGACTACGGCCGTATTATTGGCCCAATATTCACCAATTCATAACAACTGACACTCAATGCTTCTTAAGGAGGTATGATGGTTTTTAAGTGAGTTGCTTTGCAAATTTTTCGTTGTTAACAACGTTTTTCGGTTTTTCCCTTCTATCTCGGAAACCGTCGCTCAAAACGAAAAAACGTCCTAAGTAAAAGTCGTAGCTACGGAAATTTCCAACAAAAAAGACCTTATTGGTTTTTTTGTCAGAGCAATACTTAAGTAGGTATGAAGGTTCTTAAGTGAGTTGCTTTGCAAATTTTTCGTTGTGAGCAACGGTTTTCGGTTTTTCCCTTCTATCTCGGAAACCGTCGCTCAAAACGAAAAAACGTCCTAAGTAAAAGTCGTAGCTACGGAAATTTCCTACAAAAAAGACCTTATTGGTTTTTTGTCAGAGCAATACTTTAGGAGATATGGAAGTATTTAAGTTGGTTGCTTTGCAAATTTTTCGTTGTTAACAACGGTTTTCGGTTTTTTCCTTCTATCTCGGAAACCGTCGCTCAAAACGAAAAAACGTCCTAAGTAAAAGTCGTAGCTACGGAAATTTCCTACAAAAAAGACCTTATTGGTTTTTTTGTCAGAGCAATACTTAAGTAGGTATGAAGGTTCTTAAGTGAGTTGCTTTGCAAATTTTTCGTTGTGAGCAACGGTTTTCGGTTTTTCCCTTCTATCTCGGAAACCGTCGCTCAAAACGAAAAAATGCCTAAGTAAAAGTTGTAGGTACAAAGATTTCCTACAAAAATTTTGTTATTTATTATTTGCGTAAGAGCAATATTTAAGGAGTTATGAGGTTAAAACTAATAATCCTACAGAGCCTGTCTGAAAACTTAAAACCTTCATATCACCTAAAATATTGCTCTGTCGGAAAAAACCAATAAGATATTTTATGTAGTAAATTTCCGTAGCTACAACTTTTACTTATGACATTTTTTCGTTTTGAGCGACGGTTTCCAAGATTGAAGGGAAAAACCGAAAACCGTTGCTCACAACGAAATATGTACAAAGCAACCAACTTAAAACCCTCATATCCCCTTAAATTAAAGAACTTTCAAAAGCCATCATCAGCTTCTAACCTCGCACCTTCGTGGCACGAGACAGAGACGTTGACCACTGACCCACGAATAACATAGTACATCAATAATTTTCTTTAGATGTGAATGTTTATTGGACAGAGCTTATTAATGCCAATTAAAATAATGAACCGAGTTAGGGACAAGAAAAAGTAGGAAAAATTTAGGCTTCCAGTGGACTGGCTGTGTTGGGCTGGTAACCCAAAGGTAGTAGGTTCGAATACCACTCGGGGCTTAATTTTTTTTCTACTCTTTCCCTCTCCCTAAATTGAACATTTAAAAGAGACATGAATATTGTACTAATTTAAACCTAAACGTAAATAAAATAAACGCAACGAATTTCTTTGTTTTTTATTTTAGAAATTAAACATAAAACAAAAATATTTCATCTAAGATTGTTATTTACCATGTGAAGTAAAGAATGGATTTAAAATCGAACAAGTTTCCGATAGTATTTTGTAGTTTGCGTATAGAAAAAGTTTAACTTAGACTAAGCCCGCAAGACGTAGAAGTATTGATGGTTCAATAGTTCCAGCCCCTAACAGACAGAGAAGGGTACGAAATACATCCGTGAACTTGCGCCACTTCAGATTTTTTTCCCCAAACTATGAACCCCATAACAACAACGTTTTTAAATAAAATCAAACAAAAAGTTTACATTTGATAACAACTCAGTTCATAAAATTTGGACACTTCGTTCGATAATTAGTGTTCTCGAGGAGTCTCCTAATGAAATTTTAGAATTCCTAATCAATTGTTTCAAAAAAACTTTACTTAGACGTCAAAAATTCAAACTTCGATTAATAAATTTCCCCTTTCAGTTTTGCTTGATAATGTGTTTTTTAAATAAATAAAAATTTTAAAAACCAGCAATTTTTTAATTTTAAAGAAGCCAGTGGATGGACTTGGGGGTTGATAGAAAGTGAAAGCAAGCACCCCTTGAGTTCACGTCCTGTCTGAATGGATGTCAACTCGAGTTACGAGAGGCATTCTGAGAACTGATAAGCTTCCACTCCGAACTGACTTTAAACGATAGCTATCTATTTCAAAGATGAAAACAAAAGTTTTCAAAACAAGTTCCAGTTCTAGAAATTCAAACGTGATCCTCAAAATCTTGATACGGAAGAATTCAAATTTAAAACCATCAGATTCATTCTGAACAGTCCACAATTATGGATTTTTTGAAGATTTTATAAAAGTTAACTAAGCGTGAATATTGATTTTAAACGTCGAACATAATTATCAAGCTTGTTGTTACCTGCCTAAGAGTTAAGGGGGTTCTGGTAATACAGAATAGTTTGGAAGTAGGAAAGGAGGATGGGAAAACTTTGCTCTACATATTATATAACTAAACTTAATTAGACATTAAAAGTTTAAATAATAGGTTAAAAATACTAGTCTGGAGCTGGCCCCGACGGGAACTTCCTTAAAGAGAAGTATCTATATAGGAGGGGGAAGTATATGGGAGGAGAAGTATAACGGAGTGGGAAGTATGTGGGAGGGGAAGTATAACGGAGTAGGAAGTATAATATGGGAGGGGAAGTATAACGGAGGGGGAAGTATAACGAACGGGGAAGTATAACGGAGGGGAAAGTATAAGGAAGGGGAAAGTATAACAGAGGGGGAAGTATAATGGAGGGGGAAGTATAAGGGAACGAAAGTATAAAGGAAGGGTATGTAGTAGGGAGGGAAAGTATAAAGGAGAATTTTCCAAGTTAGTTTTTTCGAAAAATTTTTCGGGCTTTTTTTTTTTTTTTCGAAAAATTTTTTAAGTTTTTTTTTCGAAAAATTTTCTAAGTTCTTGTTTTTGAAAAATGTTCTAAGTTTTTTTGTCCGAAAAAAAATTTTTTTTTTTTCAAAAATTTCCAAAGTTTTTTTCGAAAAATTTTCCGGGTTTTCCTTTTTTTTCCTTTTTTTTTGAAAAATTTTGAAGTTCTTTTTTTCGAAAAATTTTCTAAGTGTCGAGGTAGAAATAATGGGCTCTTTGGCCTAGGGATGTGCCTCTCGTAAAGGGTAGAAGTACGAAATTTCTCCCTACTAATAAAAATAGTAATTAAAACGTGGCAATTTTTAGCACCAAAAATTCTTAAAAAATATCAGGAGTAATTGGTGAAAATTTGGTGAAAATCGGATTAACGGTTCGGCCGCAGCGAATTTTTTAAAATTTCAAACAGACATATCTCCGCCATTTTTTCTAAATTCAAAAATCCCCTCGTTACATTCTTCTTCACCGGCTAAAGAAATTTTGGTGAAAATTTGGTGAAAATCGGATGAAAATTGTGGCCGTAAAGTGTTCCGGAAAAAAATGCTACGGACGGCCGGACGGCCGGCCGGCCGGCACCACAGACAAAGTTGAGATCGGTAAAGATCAATATTCGATTTGACCCTCCGGGGTCTGGAAGACCCTTCCCCAAAAACCCGACATCGAGGGTATCGCAATAACTTCTTTAAGGAAGTTAAAAGTGTTCAATATGGTCGAAATTTTAAAATGAGCATGCATGGTTGACTCCAGGATGTTTGAAAATTGGGAAGAAGAAAAAATAAATAAGTTACTCACCAGATGAAAATGGAGTGAGATGCATCGAAAATTCTCCTTCTTGACGGCTCATTTTTGCTCTTCCAGTTCAAAAACACAAAAAAAGAATTTAATTTAGCCAAAAATATCACAACCCTACTCAAGAGCGATAAAAATGAAAATAATAAAAAATTCACTTTTCACTCAATTTAATGCTGATGTTTTAAGTTTATATGTTGACCATAAATGGTTTTCCACTATGGAAAATTTAAAGGAAACAAAGCACTTTTTTTCTAGTTTAAAGAGAAGAATCAGCAATTAAGGTGAAATTTCTAAAAAATTTCTTCAATTAAAATCTTGTAAACCTAATTTTGAGTAAAGCAGCTTTAAATTATGGGTATGAGATAATTAAAGGGCAGAATTTGTAATATCAAATGACAATGTAACAGGTTGTAAATGCCATTAATTTGAGGCTTTGGATGTCCGATTTCCAGACCACATTAACCACCTAATTCATTGCTCCTAAAATTTTTTTTCACAATAAAAATTAAAAAATAGAACTTTCTTTAAATGAGGAGAAAACTTGATAGTCTAAGGAATGCTTAAGTTTCCGACCAATAAAACAAATACTTTCAATTTTAAGTTTAGTTTGTTTAACTTATCGCTTAGAAAAAAGAGAATTTAAAGTTTTCTTCGCTAAACCGTTATTTAATCAATAATTCGGGTCAGACATTCAACAGGTGCCAAAGATTAAAAAATGGAATTTGCAGTCTTAATATTGAGCAAAAATTGGTTTTTTAATTATAAAACTTAAATTGTAACTCCAGAAAAATAGAATATTGAAGAAAAAAAACATAATTTACATAATAAATCACCGGTTTTAACTTCGGTTGTCATGTCTTGGAGTAGTTCCAAGCTATTCATCTTTTCTGGAAAAAAGAAGACACGAAAATCTCGAAAATTAACATTTTAAGTATAAAATAAAAGCCGGAAAACGTTATAGGAAAGAGGAATCGTATGTTCTTAAAATTAAGGACTCTCCGACATAAACAAATGCGAATTTCAGAATTTACCCTTTCTTCTCGCTGACTGACTCGAAGGAAAAAATGACGTCAACGTGTTACCTCCTTCGTCTTTTCTTCTCCCTGAATTAAATAGTCAAGATGTTTAATCTTGCGTTTTCGAAAAGAAAATTAAAATTCTTTATTAAAGGTCCTTTTTTCTAATTTTTATATATTTTTTTTAGTTAAGGAGTAAAAGATTTCAAAATGAACTTAGTTTTTAATTTAAAAATTAAATTTAAATAGGTCTTAAACAATTATTCAATACTCTGAAAATTAAAATAAATAATCTATGTAATAAATTGTAATAATGAACATACATGTTGTAACTCAGTATACTCAAACTATGACGAAAAATTGGATGTCGATTTCGAATGAGACTTTGAGACTATTTTCTCTATGGCCAACCTGTCCAAAGGAGGTTTTACTGTGTTCTCCACCAACACGGTTGACGGTATCTAAAATTGGTGTCGTTTTTTACTGTTTTTCTCATGTTATCGAGCCTTGGATGTTTCGCTACTTCTTTGCCAAATTTGCTTTATTGTGAGTATTGGGTTTAGTTCTTAAAATAGTCCCTTAGTGGTGTACTTTAAGTTGAGATTTGATCAAGAATTTTCAGTAGGTCATACCCATCTTTGAGCACTTAGGTGCATCTGGATGATACAATAGTGCACTTAAAGTTGATATTGCCCTGACTTGCCCTTCATACTCATCTTTGAGCACTTATGTGCATCTGGATGATACAATAGTGTACTTTAAGTTGAGATTTGATCAAGAATTTACAGTAGGTCATACTTATCTTTGAGCACTTATGTGCGTCTGGATGATACAATATACTTGACGTTTGATCAAGAATTTTCAGTAGGTCATACCCATCTTTGAGCACTTATGTGCATCTGGATGATACAATAGCGTACTTGACGTTGATCGAGAATTTTCAGTAGGTCATACTCATCTTTGAGCACTTATGTGCATCTGGATGATACAATAGCGTACTTGACGTTGATCAAGAATTTTCAGTAGGTCATACTCATCTTTGAGCACTTATGTGCATCTGGATGATACAATAGCGTACTTGACGTTTGATCAAGAATTTTCAGTAGGTCATTCTCATCTTTGAGCACTTATGTGCATCTGGATGATACAATAGTGTACTTGACGTTTGATCAAGAATTTTCAGTAGGTCATACCCATCTTTGAGCACTTAAGTGCATCTGGATGAAACAGTGTACTTTAAGTTGAGATTTGATCAAGAATTTTCAGTAGGTCATACTCATCTTTGAGCACTTAGGTGCATCTGGATGATACAGTGTACTTAAGTTGAGATGTGATCAAGCATTTTCAGTAGGTCATACTCATCTTTGAGCACTTAGGTGCATCTGGATGATACAGTGTACTTTAAGTTGAGATGTGATCAAGCATTTTCAGTAGGTCATACTCATCTTTGAGCACTTAGGTGCATCTGGATGATACAGTGTACTTTAAGTTGAGATGTGATCAAGCATTTTCAGTAGGTCATACTCATCTTTGAGCACTTATGTGCATCTGGATGATACAGTGTACTTAAGTTGAGATGTGATCAAGCATTTTCAGTAGGTCATACTCATCTTTGAGCACTTAGGTGCATCTGGATGATACAGTGTACTTTAAGTTGAGATGTGATCAAGCATTTTCAGTAGGTCATTCTCATCTTTGAGCACTTATGTGCATCTGGATGATACAATAGCGTACTTGACGTTGATCGAGAATTTTCAGTAGGTCATACTCATCTTTGAGCACTTAGGTGCATCTGGATGATACAGTGTACTTTAAGTTGAGATTGATCAAGCATTTTCAGTAGGTCATACTCATCTTTGAGCACTTATGTGCATCTGGATGATACAATAGCGTACTTGACGTTGATCAAGAATTTTCAGTAGGTCATACTCATCTTTGAGCACTTAGGTGCATCTGGATGATACAGTGTACTTTAAGTTGAGATTTGATCAAGAATTTTCAGTAGGTCATACTCATCTTTGAGCACTTATGTGCATCTGGATGATACAATATTGTACTTAAGTTGAGATGTGATCAAGCATTTTCAGTGGGTCATACTCATCTTTGAGCACTTATGTGCATCTGGGTGGATAAGATTAGGGGAGAATTTATTTTCTTAGCCTAGTCAACCTCATCGCTCTTATTGTAAAATGGTGCACTTGGAATAGGCAAGGTTAGCCTCTAAGCTCTGGATTTCTTCAAAGCCTTCTCAACTTTTGTATGCAAAAATGATTCTCATGGTTAGGCCGACCGGGCACTTTTTATTTTGGATTGAAAAAAAGTCCAAAGAAATTGTCCACAGATATCTATGTGACCGCTTTTCAAACTATTTTATTTCTATTTCCAGCTAGGTAGATTTTGCTTAACAAACTCGTTTGTTTTAGGATGGTCTAAGTTGCAAAATTAAAAGAAAAATTAAATTCAGATGGAGAACTATCAGACAGATGATCAATGTGCGAAATTGCTCAAAGAGCTCAAAGTTGCTAGAACTGAAATACATAACCTTAGGTAAGCTTATATAGACTAATTAATTTACTTTTAAATTTATTAATTATTTTTAGAAACCAAATTCGGTCTTTAAAACATTCCCAGGATAGAGATTTTGAATCGATCCTAGATAAATTAAAATCATGGACTTGTCAGAGTTGTTCAATGCAGAAGAAAGGCCAGCCTGGACATGATGAAGAAAGAAGTATTTCATTTAAACCAATAGGGACGCTTTCAACGATGTTCCGAAGAAGAAAGGCGTTCCTAGACAACCTGGTGTTTGTACTAGTAGTCGAGCAAAATTAACGCTGTCTAAAGAAATTTTTACAAACCCAGAACATTCTTTAGAGGGTTTAAATGGCTTTTCTCACATGTGGTATGTAAAATTTGTTAGAAAAAATTTAATTTTTTATTATATTTTTGAAGGATATTGTTTCATTTTGACCGAAATGAATCGAAACACATGCACACCAAAGTAGCTCCACCGAGACTCAATGGTGAAAAACAGGAGTTTTTGCTACAAGATCACCTCACAGGCCATGCCCTATAGGTCTTTCTTTAGCTCAAATTGACTTCATTGAAGGTATTTCTTTGAAGCCTTAAAATTTAATTTGATTTGGATATATTTTAGATTCAACAATTTATTTTTCCGGCGTTGATATGCTGGATGGAACTCCAGTTTTCGACATAAAGCCTTACATTCCTCAATATGATGATCCTCTTCAACAAGGTTTGGAAGTTTTAGAGGACACTTTAGAAGTAAAAGAACACCCGATAGCCCTGGATCTCCTGGTGTTTGTCCAGGACATAGAGAAGCACCTGATGGTGAAGAATCAGATGAAGATAGTCAAACAAATCCAACATTAGTTCACACTTTAGCTCAAGTAATACATTTTTTCCATATTTCTAAAACATAGTTTTTAAAGACCAATTTTTTGTTCTTTTTGAATAGTAATGAAGATTGTATTTTAGGCTGTCGGGTTCCGTCTTGGGTGAAGCCGAGTCCAAGAATAAACGTTATACTTTCTTCGGAAGCTGAAGATCAGCTCAAAGATATCGGAAAGCTTGAATTATGGCCTGTGATTCAGAGTGTGCTCCGAGAGGACCCTCGCTCAGTCTATTTAAAGCAGAGATACAATAATCAGTTCTATACATTTCTCATATCCGATTTGCATGTCAGTTGTAAGTTCAACGATGCTATACATTCCGTAAACGTTTATCGTGTCAGCCTCGCAGCCAAACTTTGTCAATGCGGTCAACAAGAATGGCAGTGCGTAGATCATGGTGACAGTAAAACATAATAAACCCTTATAATTTTTAGCTAGAAGCTTTGAAATCCATGGCTAAATTTATCATATCGGCCTTTAATTTTCAAATTTTCTTTTATTGATCTCAGAAAGTTAGCTCCTCTACTACGGTGGGTCCAAGCTTATCCGGTCAAATTCATTCACAGTACTGTGAAAAATTTGAACACCCATTTGAATGAGCAATTTTGGGCCTTTCCCCTTCATCATGCATTTGGGACAGTATTGATCCTACCCTGACGTCACTTGCGTCCTTTCTTATGATCGGTATATGCCAAGCTAGGAGAGAACATCTACTGCCGGAACTTCTGCCATATTTGCAGAAATTGAAGTTCCGCCAGTGGAAGTGGCTGCTGGACTGGAGCCACGGGTGGTCCCACTATACTAAAAAGGCCGTGCCTGACGAGTGTTTTGTCAGGGTATCACGAGATGGATGAACAGTAGGCCAACGAGGTGTTGAGTCTCATCTACAAGTTCACCCATTTCCATGATCTAGTCTGACATTGCACATGTATGGAGACAGGGCAACCGGTGAGTGGGACCCGCCCCCCAAAATGAGTTGCGCTGTGAACTTACTTACCATACTTCACGAAGCACTTCCGCTTCCACAAGGAGAGTTGCGAGGAGTGCGGCTTTTTAGACATTTTTGGGATGAAGAATGGTGGCGGTAGCCAATTTTAAAGTAGTTTAGAACAGCGGTTTTCGATTTATTTGTCAATATGTAAAAAATGTAGAAAACCGTTTTTTTTTTCTTTCTTTAACCGTTTTTAACAAAGTGGTTCACTTTTTCAATATATGTATAAATAACTTTTTGTTTAAAATTAAATGAAGATTATTTTTGTACTTAATACTTTTGCTCTAAACCCCATATTTTTTGAGATATTTCATAAAAACCCGTTAGCCAGATTTTCTATCTTTTTAACTTCTTTAATTATTTTTTTTAGTAGGAAGAAATTTCATACTTCTACCCATTACGAGAGGTACATCCGTAGGCCAAAGAGCCCATTATTTCTACGTTGACACTTAAAAAAATTTTTGAAAAAAGAACTTAAAAAAATTCTCCCTGCGTTATACTTTCGTTCCTTTATACTTCCCCCTCCGTTATTCTTCCCCTCACTTATACTTCCCTCGGGCCAGATATCAATTCAACTATCGTGAAGGGTGGCACGGATGTTCCTTGCTGTGTCCTTAGACCATCATAAGGTCCCTGCGATACTGTCTCGGCTGCTCGTCTTGCTGAGATCGGTGTCCTTTTTGTTTAAGGCTACATAGAGGTTCCATCAATTCCTTAGACCGTCATACAGTCCCTGCAGTACTGTCTCAGCTGCTCGCCTTGCTGAGATGGGTGTCCTTTTGTTCAAGGCAACTTGGACATTCATCCTTTCTTTCCCTTCGGCTTATTTTCTTACATTTGCTGCTTCTTGTCTGAATGATCTGTTCATACTGTCTGCTCATTTCGTGAAGTTGCTTATTTTTTCGTTCACCATTGTCCTGGAGCTTTCATCTATTTCCTAGTAATCTTTTTCAATTTTGCCACAATATACGAACACACCTTTCTCATCCACTGTAGTAGAGTTGAAAGATAGGAGGTTGGTCACAATGATTTTGATTATTTTTTACTTTTTTCTGCAAGTCAATGAATGATCTGTTCTAAAATAAATAAGAAGCTCTTGCTGCCTGCCAATAATCTTTAGACGGGTTTTATATGTACAGAAAATAACAATTTTATTCCTTCCTGTGAAAGTAATTAAAGCTTTATGTCAAAAATATTTATGTATTTAAGAATTCCTGAAATAAAATTGAATTTTATTATTATCTCTGACGTTTTTCATTGCTACCCGAGTAATCTTCATGTGAGAAGTGTAATGAAGGATGAAAATGCTATTTGGAGGAAAGGTTTAAGTTTTAACGTCGTAAAAAAATTAATAAAATTTAATGATATAAAATACATCTTTACAAATCACATAAACATAAAACAAATAAAATTTATGTTAACAAAGGTTTTATTACAATAAATTCCAAATTTAAATAAACAAAACACTAATCAAGTCTTTTCATTTCTTTTTTTGCTTTCTAATCGCTCAGTCTTGAAGTTTGAAGCTCCTTTCTAGCTAAACCTAGTAGGCACTAAAAGAAAAATGGTAAAAATAAAAATTTGTTTACGAAAAAAGACCAACACTTACAATAGCAGCTAATATGTTCGAAACGATAAGCATACAGAACACGTATTCCCACCCGTATACATAGATAATTCCGGTCACTAGTGGACCAACAGCAGCACCTAAACAATAAAATGATAGAAATTGAATTTTCAGATAAAATGATAAAATACCGGCAGATCCTGTTCCATCAATAATAGCCGAGACGGTTGCCAAAGCTTTGCTATTTGTCGAAATCGACGGGTGTGTACCAAGTTCAGCAGAAACAGCCGTTGTAATTAAAGCATAAGGTCCATTGGTAAGAAATCCAACAACGGCTAGCATAACACCATTAAGTATAGGGTTCACATCACCCAAAATGTGATAAATAATTAACTGAAACAACAGATAAAAAGAATAAACAAAAGAAACAATTTTTACCATAGGAGCAGAAAGGACCAACATTGATGTACATGTGACTGCACTTCTGCCTGTGTGATCGCTCACAGCACCAGCGATAATTCCACCGAGGACACCGCCAAAATCAAAAATTGTCGAAATATAAGCGCTTAATGTATCAGTATAAGTAGCTAAAATTAAATTTTATAAAATATATTTTTCTAAGGGTTGATTTACTTGTCGACTTAATGTAAACTGGGAGCCAAAACAAGAATGTGTAGCAAACTAATTTCGCAAAAATAAGCACGCAGAAAATTCTTTCACTCCCTAAAATTTAAAAAATTAATAAAATGTACTAAATTGATTTCTCAAACTAACAGGTATTTGTAAAGCTTCTAGCATGCTGACAGTTTCCTCTCTTCCATTGTTATGGCTTCCTTCAGGCCCTTTTCTCTCGTTGCTATTTGAATATGTTTTTCTTGAAGTCTGAAAATTTAAAAATTAGCTTAGACCTCTTTTTTAAATAATAACAAAGGGCAAATTATTAAGAGGGTAATCAATTTCAATTAATTCTTATGAGATAACGATTCAAATGGCACAGATAAACCCAACAAAACAAAAGACTTAAAGGTATCAAAAATTCAACCTTTTTTTTTACCTGATTAGTAAGCAGTTCAGTATCAGAATTTGCAGAATCTTCATCATTCGCATCCTGCGCTTGCTGTGCTTGCTAAAACGTCACAATAAGCTACATTAAGGCAAAAAAAGCAATAAAATAGTAGAGATTCTAAAGAATTTTTGGGTAAAAGAAGCAGGAGTACCAAAAACAAAATTCCCAATTACATAAAAAGCGATTTAAAAAAATAATTAAATAAAAAAAACTTACGACGCTATGCTCAACATCATTCTGTTGAAGATACTCGACCCTTCCAGGAGATTCGACTAGGAAAAGAAAATTTACGAATCCTAACAAAGCAATTATCATCCCAGGAACGATAAATGACAACCCCAATCCGTGAGAGGAAAGCACCGGCTATGAATGTACCCAGGATGTTCCCAACAGAAGTATGCGAGTTCCAAATACCAAATATCAATCCTTAAACATAAAAAATAAAATAAGTGAATGAATAAAAAAACATATTATAAATAATACCTCGTTTATTTTCTCCGAACCATTTCCCGATCACTGCTACAACTCCTGGCCATCCACTACTTTGAACAAATCCTGCGAATATCTATGAAATCGAAATAAATACTGAAATTGAAATATGATGGAAATTACCTGTACAAATATGAAGTATGATAAGCGATGGATGTTGAGGTAACGAGCTATTCCGAATAGATAGCAAGAAATTCCTGAAGTAATCATGCCCACAGCCAAAAAGTACCTTAAACTGACACGCTCAGCGACAGCTCCGCTGTAAATATTTTTGTAATTAAAAAAAAAAATATGAACCATTTTTAGAGAAATCAACCACAGAGGCCAATGATTCGAAAAAATAGGGAAAACACAATGACACTCATTTAAAGCTTACCTGACAAACATAGCTCCTGCATAAGCGAACAGAAATGCTGAATCCAAAGTAGCAAGTAAGGCGCCTCCATTAGCACTTTGTTCTAAAAAAAAATTTAGACCATAATTAATTTATTCTCAAAATACTCACCGAATGGTGCCCAGTCACACCAATTATGGATCGTCGTGTTATCAATGATTACATCAGGAGGTGGAGTCAAATTGTCGCAGTCTCTTTGAAAGTAGTTCTTGACAACACTCAATGGTTTTTTAGCCGCATGATAACTTGTGTAACTTAGAAATGTCAATAGAAGAACACTTAGACGGTACCTGAAAATAAATAAACATAATTTTAGGAATTAGGTGATGCTTCCATTATTTGCATTTTAATCTCTAAATATATTGTCATCAGTCGGCTCTCGTCTCAATATCACTTCATTTGATTTATTGAGTACTCTCAAAAACAAATATTTGAAGTATTTTTAAAGGTATTACTGGGAGAATAATAAAAGCTGGTAGCCAACACAAAGTTATTGAATAACGCATTTTTAAAATCCTGGGTATTACAATAACATCCTTCCGAGGAAGTTAAAAAAAAGAAAAATGTCAATGTCACAACCTTCAAATTTTTATTTGCCATCATTTTGAAAGATATAATTTACCGTAAGTAGTTTGAAGTACTTTTATTGTTTGCTCCTAAAACTTTTTATGTAATTTTACAACCACATTAAAACTTAATATGGCAATATTTTACAAATATTTATAACAGAACATCTCACCCAATTTGATACAATGTTTGCAAAATTTTTCAGAGTAGAATGATAAAAATCGATAGGTGCTAATGCACTTGAAAAAACCATTGACATCTTTAACAAGTTTCAAGTGATATAACTTGAGACGAGTGGTGCCTATTGAACTTAGGATTCTAAATATTTAGGTAGCATTTTTAAAATTTAGAAAAGCAAGCCTCCATTGTGTCTATGAAATTGTTTTAATAAGCTACTACAATTTTGAAGCAATACAAAATATTTCAGTCCATAACAAAATATTTAATCGGGAAATATCATCGATTTATAGTCCCTTTTCCACAAAAAATCTCCTTTCTCATCATACTACGTAAACTACACAAAAAATGAATTTTATAACGTTCCCATCAAAGAGATTTCGTTGACACGTGCCATTAGACAAAAAATGACTCACAGTAATTAGACAAGAAAGAGATAACAAAGTAAATAGTGAAACGGAATATTATCAATTTATTAATATAATCTTGACATGTCGTCACACAAAACATAATAGCAACAAAATCCTACATTGGCCAAAGTACTACATCTTAAATTTATTTTAATTAACAAAATATGGTGATTTTTTGGTTGCTTTGGTTCTTCGACATAAAAATGGTTTTGAAAAAGTCCTGTTTGGGCGAGACCCAGATATATTAAATAAGCTTATTTACTAATTAATTAAATAAAAAGCTAACATAGGGGCGAATTGAAAACCATGATGGTAGATTTAATTTTTTTCACTCTCATTTATAAAGTTATTTCTTATTATAGTATTTAATTTAGTGATTTAGTCAAGAGGAAGAGTGTATTATACAGGGTGTCCGGAAACACATGGCAAGCGTCTGGGAGAGCGTTAAAAAGTGGTTTTACGAAAAAAAGTTAAATGTAAACCCCCTTAATTTAAATCAAAGAATTTGATGGTGTAGTTTAAAATCCGCCTGGATATACAGGGTGTCCCAGACACAACCAAACTTCGTTATTTCAAATTAGAACCCCTATTTTTTATTTCAGATTCGTAATCTACGCAAAATTTCAAGTAGATTTGAGTACTCATATGACGATTTTGGACAACTTTTAAAAAATGTCAAATTTTAGCGTTTTTTGCGCTAAAATCCGTTAAAATTGACCTAGGAGACTCGTTTTTTTTTAATTCCACTTATTTTTTCCCGAAGAATCCAACTGTCTCAAATTTGAGCATCTTCGCATTCTGCATCACGAGATTTCGTCGCTAATGGCCTGTAAGTTAGAACCCAAATTTTTAGTTCAGAAATGAAAATTAGCACTTGTTGAAAGGAATTTTTCTTTCGGACCACAAATTTTGAAAGAGCAACAGCGTCTTTTGTGTTTATGCATCAAAAATTAAAATTCCGTCAACAAATCGCTAATTTCCATTTTTGAAGTATGGAATTTGGAGTTAAACTTGAAAAAAGGCCATTAGCGACGAAATCTCGTGATGCAGAATGCGAAGATGCTCAAATTTGAGACAGTTGGATTCTTCGGGAAAAAATAAGTGGAATTAAAAAAAAACGAGTCTCCTAGGTCAATTTTAACGGATTTTAGCGCAAAAAACGCTAAATTTTTACATTTTTTAAAAGTTGTCCAAAATCGTCATATGAGTACTCAAATCTACTTGAAATTTTGCGTAGATTACGAATCTGAAATAAAAAATAGGGGTTCTCATTTGAAATAACGAAGTTAGGTTGTGTCTGGGACACCCTGTATATCCAGGCGGATTTTAAACTACACCATCAAATTCTTTGATTTAAATTAAGGGGGGTTTACATTTAACTTTTTTTCATAAAACCACTTTTAACGCTCTCCCAGACGCTTGCCATGTGTTTCCGGACACCCTGTATATAATAGACTGAATATTAAGGAAATGCAATGGAGAACCTATTAATTAAATTCAAGGTTTTTTTTTAAATTCTGTGACAAGACTTGTCTAATAAGTAACAGCGACCTTTCTCGTAAAATGACATTTACTATCTTAATTTTATTTTCCTGGTTTTAAATAATTATTCTTCCTCAAAAATAGCTTTCATATTGAAGGCCTCTCTTGCTGTGATTGGTTAAGAAAAGTTGGCCAATCGAGATCTCTAAACTGTTACAACGATATCCGGATATTAGGGTGTTCACGAAAATATTGCTGCAAAAAAAAGGGATGTATCGCTGTGACCCAGTCTTTATTTCGACAGTGACACTTATAAGAAACGATTCATGGTGACTTTATTAGAAAGTGTGAGAGTTTAAACTTTTGACACATTGTCCTCTATCTGAGATAACGAAGTACTTGATAAGAAAATTAGAATAAATATAAACTAGATTTAAAATAAGGCCAAGAGGTCCAAAATTATTGAAATAAGAAAAGACAAAACTTACCAGAATAAAGAATCGAAAACTCTTCCTGGGTAGAGCTTTCTTACGATGCAATGGATCAATTTGACTCCGATGGGCAATTCTCTGTTGTCCGTGGCCATTTTAAAAGGGAAATAAACAATTTTAAGAGTCGTAAACAATGGAAGGGATTTGTCGGATGATATTAAGTAATAATCAAAATATCAGGTCTGGTTGTACTTTAAACACGTATTTCCATTGTTTTTCAAACACAAATATCAGGATAGCGCGGGCATTTTTTTGTCTTCTAGATGTTTCGCTTTTTTCCCCTTAGCCGGTTCTAGCGGTTCTGGCGAGACACGAGTTCGAATTTATCTGGTAATGCAAAACGAACGTTTTATGTCTTTCGAGATAAGATAGCGAAATTTAGACTTCAAAGGCATTTATTTACTTGTGATGAAGATCCGATAGATTTGACGTGCTAATCCGACCATACAGGAACGGGAAGATTAATCTCTTCAGACGTCCCTTTTAAATTACTCTTGATAATCAGCAGCACAAAGAATTTAGGTTTAATCCTTAGCCTCTCAAAAAATTTAATCGACACTCAAACAAATGGAAAACCAAACTGAAATTTGAAATATGCTAAGGAATGAGAATCAACTGTCAAGTGACAACTTATCAAAATTTAACAACTGTCGAAAAAGCGCGAGGTTGTCCAATCAGCTGCTTTGGTCGAGTCTTCATGTTTCCTTTGTTGACTCCCCTATGACGTAATCGATGAGTCACTTATTGAAAAATGCAGATTCCCTTTTATCTTATAAAATATTTTTAAAGTACTACGGGAACTTCCTCAAAGTAGGGGAATTCAAGGGGCGAAGTATCTAGTTCCTCATCGCAAATATCGAAAATAAAATTTTCAGTACCGCAGAAAAAAGTCTTCCCCAGCCAGACCAAGCGAAATGGGCGAAAAGAACCCAAATTTCTCCCTACATCGAATTTTTTTTACTAATCTCTAATGAACAGGAAAATATTCTGATCAAAAGAACGAATCTCGCTCATCCATACATTTTAAATCTCCTTTTGCGAAGTTAAAAAGTACATAT
This sequence comes from Orius insidiosus, assembly GCA_014119065.1. NCBI lineage: Eukaryota > Metazoa > Arthropoda > Insecta > Hemiptera > Anthocoridae > Orius > Orius insidiosus. Next base: position 7,686 of record JACGAQ010001786.1, on the reverse strand, counting down.
CTAGCAGGAAATGAAGGCTTATTTGCTTGATATGTCAAAAAAAAATTTTTTCATCATGTTTGCCTAAATTTTTCAAAAATTCCGTTAAGAAAGCCCTCGCCTAGAAAGCATGATCTGAAGATGAATATTATGTTTGTCACTTGAGAAGCTTAATTTTATTGCACTTTATCTGTGTCTAATTATTTTACGATTCCTTAATTTTCCTAATCTTGTGTCTGCCAAACAAAAACAACAATTCGAAACCTTGCGTCAAAATATTGAAGGATTACTTAAAAAAACCGAATAAATCGTTTAATTTTGTTTGCATTTTCATTATCTTAAAGGTCAAGAACAATAGTTACCCTCTCAAAAAGCTAATATGTAATCCATCATTTAAAAAGGGGCAACGAAAAATAATGAGAAGTATGGCATCAACCATTCTTTAAACAATAGAACTTTGAAAAAATGGAAAATTAACTTAAATTTTCTCAAAAACTATTATTACATTATCTCTGAATATGGGGTCTTATAGACATGAAATCATTTAGTTGTCTGAAAACATCGTGACAGACACCGCTTTCCAAAATTCGCTGAATCAACCAACGATTTTTTAATTCTTCCTTTCACTTGAAAAAGCAACAAAAAACTACCATTTTCGCTAGATGGGAAGGTATTTCAAATGCTTTAAATAAAATTTATTTCAAAATATCTTGTATTTTTTTTTAATTATCACATTTCAACAATGGTAATAAATATACGAAGTCTTTAGTTAAGTTAACACATTTTTCAACATAATCTGCTTTCAAAAAAAAAAAAAAATGGTAAAAAATATAAATTTTCTTTAAGTATTGCACAGGTAAACTGGAATGTACTTATACAAGAAAAAAATTTATAAACAACATTTGAACTCAAAAATTCCATTTTTACCACAACCAAAAAAAAAATCGAACTGAAGTGGTGTAAAATAAAAATTTACAAAATAATCTGGAAGTAGTAACTATAAAAACAAAAGCACTATAAATTTTCCAAATTTTAGTAGATCATATTAAAAAAAAATAAAAAACGGAACAATAAAATTTGGAAGATGACACGAATACAGTTTTAAAAAAGCACAACAAAAATTAGACATTAATTATTGCTAAATTGGATTATTTGCTAATTTATGATAGAAAAGAAATTCCTCTTGAAAAATAACCGCCTCATAACATGGAAAATCTCAACTTTATGCATTTCAAAAAAAAGAAAAAACAACAGTCTTTTTTTTTAAATATTTTAGTTACAACCAATCCTCTCGGATCATTCAAGTAGGCAGTTATTAAATTGTTTAAAAAGAGAAAAGAATTTTCTACTTTTGGCAGTGCTCTCTAATGAGTGCTTTTTGGAACCGTCCTCAAGTGATTATCTTGTTAAATGCAAGGGAGTTATGCTATAGTGACTTGAAATCACTAATTTGTATTTCTAGAGAAACTAAACAGAAAGTCGAACAGCAAATGCGGCAAATATATATTTTAAACAACAAATTTTAGGCTCCTATCCATTCAATCATCCATAAACAGCTCATAAAGAAAGGAGAGAGAAAATTTTATGAGATGGATGTTCTTTTTTTTCCCATCAAAGGTTAAAAAAAGAAAAAAAAAATGTTGATAACCTTGTAGCAAAAACTTATGCTTTCAAAACGAATTGTTGTCTAGAATAAAGATTATGCTTATCAAGAGACAAAATGGTAACAAAATTGAAAGAGCAATCATCCGATCGCTTTATTCATTGTTGAAAAAAAAACTTAAAAATTGTACCTACATAACAAAAAAATTAAAAAACACAAATAATGTGTTTTTAAGAAAATTACAAATTGGAGCATAATTCAACCATCATTCACAAAAAATTGTGTTAATGTGATTGAATTTTTTATTACCCTTTTGAATAGGGAAAATTTGACTTTATGGAACTACAAAAACGATTCCTTAGGCTCTAACCCAATATCATAAGGTAATATAAGAATAAATAATCAACAGAAAATAAGCATGCAACAAAATTAAAAATCTTTCACTAAAACAGGTATATCACTTCAAGGTCATAAATAATATTCTGTACAAGATCTAACTTTACTTTGAGGTAATAACGTTCAAAATAAGCTAATAACTAATAAGAAATAAAATATAAAACAGCCATACAAAATTTTTTTTTTTTTACAAAAAATAAAAGGTACGTTTAAGTTTTCTTTCAAAATCAGATCTCTAACCAACAAAATAAATTTTCGGAAAAAAAAAAATTCTACAAATAAATACAGAATATCAACCACGCTTTTTGTTGGATAACTTACTCTTTAAGTAATAAAGATTAAAAATTTAAGATGGGAAAATAGCGAATTTCGTCGTTTTGTATAAAGCGCAAAAACAATTTATTTGAGCGTAATAAAAGTGAAGCGAAGGAACTTGGATGATCGATAATTCGCTCAGGATCGAGAGTGCGACTAAAGAAAGCTTATTGAAGGCATGCTTGTAATTTTTCGATCCACTCTTGAGCTGATGTAGCATCGGTTGCACAGAAGTTATACGCTCTTCTTTGAGTTCTCAGCTAAAATATTAAAAAATGAGAAAAGCGACAGATGAATAAAATTACGTCAAAGAAAGATTTTTCGTCAGTTTTCTTCGCTGGACCTTGAGCAGGAGGGACTTGAGTTACAGAAACAACTTCAGCCAAGTCTAAAATTTAAAGGGCAAAATTAAATAACACTTGATTTAATCATTTTTTACCGATGAAGCCTTTGCATGAGAATCTTCCATAGCATAGTAGTATCGTAACTGGTGTTTTATGGAGTCAAGGAAACCATTTGCTTCCAACCTTTCAACAAAGCTCTTTTATACAAATATCCTTCATGTGTTCTATTTTCGGCCACATTTGATGAATAACGATCATAATATTGCTGGTTGGTCGTCTGCATTGCTTCACACCTGAAAACATAAGTTAAGTTAAAGTTTAAGGTTTCTAAGGAAAATCCTCCTAGATCTCTAAACTAAGACTAATCCTACAACTGTCAGTTATAAATAAAAACTTACTCGAGTTGACAGAGGCTGAATCTGCTCCACTCCTTGTTAATGTTTGATTAGCAAAATGCACCATCAGATACGGCTTTGTATTTTGTACAAGTTTTGGGGACACTTTCACAGCATTCATGACAGCTATAACCACAATCACACATCGATGTCCCGTCTGTAAAATTAAAAAATATTAAGTAAATTTGAGCAAAAAATAAGATGTCGAAGGTTGGAATTTCCTACCTTCACAGGTCCCCATAGTACATTAGTACAAAAATCACAATAGGTGGGCGTTGTGAAGTTATATTTTTCAAAGCGATGTGGATGAGAATAAATTGATGCAGCTGCAGGCTGGGTATCAACTAATTTTCCTTTCATTAAAATTCTAACGTTGAACGTTTTATGTAGGAGACGACCATGGGATCTAACTAAAGCTGTGCTCAATGATGCGTGTCGCTACAAATTTTGATGTTATAAATTTATCATCGCATCACTAAATCCAAAAAAGGGGAAAAAAAACAATTAAATAAAACATACAGTTAATGAATCAGTCGTTGGAAGTTCTAATTTGTCCCAGTACTTTCCATTTCTGAGGCAGATGTCCAAGTTCGGTTTCCAAACTATGGATTTCTTCGAGCAAATGTGTGAACGCATCGGGAACACATTGCTGTAAATTATCATAACCGGTCAAAACAACTTGTCGGGAGGAGGTACTGTGAGTCCCATCAGCTGCATCAGCTTCTTCTTGTTGAGACACTTCCAAGGGCCAACTCAAGGTCGTAGCTAGGACCATGACGCAAATCCATTGATGTAGTAGTTCCAAACATCCAACACAGCCAAATTTGACTGGGGCCTTAGCACCTGAAGAGGAAAAATTAGATCACAGATTTAACATAAAATGGAATTACAGGTTGATCAGTGTCTGGAGTGTACATGAAGTTATAAAAAATAGGGGCTCTCATTATGTTTTTCTATATAAAAACACTGACTGCCCTAAATTGGCCCCTGTGTGTGTTCCAGCTCGAACCACCTATAAATAAGATATTATTTTCAAGCATAAAAAAATGAAAAACAAACCAGGATAGATTGATTCATCATCTGAGCCTGTGTCTACTGTCTTATGATGAGAAGTAAGAGAACCCCTTTTGTCCTCCAGCTGTGATTCCACATTCGCCCTATCGAGTTCACAGTCTAAAAGGAATGTGCGAAATCTACATGAAACCGATTGATAAGCAAGAACTCGAAGGTAATGCTCGTTGAATTCAAATGCTAACGGGAATTGCTTTTGAACCTGTTGAAATAATCATCATAAAATAAAATCATGATTGGAAATTAGCCTTACTTGATGAACTAAGTCTAAAATTGTAGAAAAGTTGGTGTGAATGTTGACATCTGCGAATTTGGAGAGAGGCCGCTGCGATGGCCAAACCGATGACCGAAACCAAGCCATTCCTTTTCGATAAGGACCGAAAACCGGCGATAGTTCGGTAAAAGGATCCAAGCAGAGCTGTGCCATCGACGAAATTTGACATGTAACATCCCAACCGTCTTCAAGGCATAACATTACTGAAGATCCCTGCACGTCCAATAAGTCCACGACTGCTCCGCTAAGCTGGAGAAGTGACTGTAACTGTTGAAGCCATTCGCTACTTTCAACAAGTCTGAAACAGACATTAAAAACTTATTTAAAAAACAAAAGCCTTTTTAAAAAAGCAGTTCAAAATGTTTTGATATCGTTATTTAAATTATGTGCTTATCAAAATTACTTGTGAAAAGATTGGTCAGCTTCTTGAGGTCCATAGGAACACAGGCTCTCATGAGTTTAAAAGATGCTTTAGTGGCTCTGACATCGGCATAATCAACAGGAATAAACTCTGCTTTTACTGCATCTACCTTAAACCCCTGGAAAACTCATCAATTGGAACAGAACAAAAGTGTTACCATTTACCTTGTAGTGGGTTTGTCAGAAGAATGTATAAAGGAGCTGTATGCAAAGTATGCACGCAGTCGCTGCCAGAATCAGAGTCTCCAGAAAGCCTTGGAGCTCCATCTTTGACTGAGCCCACCTGGATCGTGAAATACCAGCTTTGACACCACTGAAAAAAAGATAAGTTTGAACAAACAAGCGGAGCAAAAATTTACCTCATGGTTGGAGTGACATGGTTATTTTCTTCTGCTGCCAAAAAAAAGAATTTATAGAGAGACTAGAATCTGACCTCCAAGGTCCAGCTGAGAGCTGTTGAGGCTGGAGTACAAGAGACTATTGACAAATAACGTTCATGTTCGGCAGAAGATGCTATTCCACTTCCTTCAGTATGACTTCCACCTTTGACATAAAAACAAAATTAAATCAAATAGTTAACAATATGAAGCACACTAACTGTTTGATGCGGATGATTAGTTTTCGCATGTCATAAACACTTTTTCCATGATATGAAGCACCCCTTAAAAGCAAAGCTTTGGTCCGACTGTGTCTCCAAGTTATAGCAGGGACTCGACCATGTCTATAGCATTTTGAGAACCTCCTGATACTATCATCAGTCACATTGCTTGGCATTACCATAAAAGCAGGATACCTAAAACGTCAAATTTGCATTTTAGAAGAAACTTGTTTAAAAACTTACGTTCTGCACAGCATATAAGCTGAGTTAACAGTTGATATTCGAAATTGATGTTTATGATTCATATTGGGGGAAGCAGGAGAGGGGTGGATAAATCCAAGTCGGACCCAATCACGTACATAACTTCTGTCAGCAACTCGCTCAATGCTTCCTTTAGCAACTTCACAGGCACTAAATTTAAAAAAAAATTATTTTGAACAAATAAAAAGAGTGGTTTTACTTTGAATTTCAGTCGTAGTTAGAGGCAAACTCATCCTTCCAGGTGACGTCAAATATTTATCAGTCCTAGTCATATCCTGAAGGACATATTTTTGACGTTTTGACGACGGTTTTTGTTTAAAGCCAGCCCTTCGAGCAGTTTTCATCAAAGTTTTTTTGGCAAAGCCCCTAAAATGGAAGTTGAATGAATAATTATGATTATAATTTTTTTTATTTACTTTAATGTGGCGTTCTTTTCTTTGTTCTTCTGCATCGGTGTTTGAGGGTGGAAATATGTCCAGAAAATGAAGTGGCGAAGAACATGCGGAGGATGACGTATTTTGTTTAATGTTTTTCTAAAGACTTCTATACTTTCTGGTGAAACTTCTTCATCGAATGCAACTTTATAAGCTGAAAATCCAATAAGTAATAAAAAACAAGGTTTTTAAACTGTACCTGGAATGTGCATGATCTAAGCTGAAGACCTTCTTGAAGCCATTGATCTAAGTGGTGTTGAACAGAAACTTTTTTCTCTTTTGTCAATGATGTGACAGGAAAAGCTCTCACAACCATTTGTTCGCATGCCAACGGATCGCAAGGGGTCCCTTTGAATATAACTCTATAATTAGTGACGAAGATTGCCCCTTCAGAGGTAAAAGAGGGGGTATTCCAAGCTGTTGGGAAGTTTCTTCTCTTCCATCAGGCAGAGATAAACTCTTAGCCCTTCACACAATACTTCTTCCCGCCACCCAGTGTTGGAGCAACCATTTTGGCCTGAAATATAGATTAAAAACTAGTTTATTAGTTAACAAAAACTTTTTGAATTGGTGGTAGCCTTTTTGATTCACGGTGGACTGCTTCGAGAGTTTCAATATGCATGTGGACAACACCGGGTATCATTGATGAAGACTTTTGACGTGCTCGTTATTGACACCACCTTCGGTGCAAACCCTCCACGAATCTGGTGACTGTTCTGACAACATCTCCGGTTCCCAAGTTGTTTCCATAAACACCTTCTGCTTCTTCAAAACCTGATTCGGAGCCGCTTCACTTTCACCTACACTTGATCTGTTGGTGGTATTTGTATGTGAATGTGAATCCCATGCCGAATGCTGTTTAATCTGACGGCTTGCTACATCAACTGGTATTACAAGGTAAACCATTCTATTAGCATAGTGTATAGCCTGGCTGTAGACAGTCGACTCTTCGCTGCATGTCAGTTTCATTTAGTTTCTCTAAAATTTTAGACATAAATTATCTCCCGTCAGACATGAATTTCTATTTTACCAGGGTTCATGTTAGGTGCAAGACGCATTTGCTCAGCAGCTATCTCCAATGCTGAAGGTTCCTGGCCTCTGCCTTTCCAAATCGAATCCTAAAAGTTAAAATAAAATCATGTAAGCGGTGAACTTTAGTTTTAAGCTATAATATTAAATGAAGATTAATTTTTGTACCTCTAGACGACACTTCAGCAGAGAGCCTTAAATCTTTCTGAACATCTTGGTAGAATGCACCTTCCCAAAATTGATTTTGCCAAACGTTATGTTCCTGAAATCATGATAATAAATTTCGTCCAAAAATATAGTTTTGACTAAATACCTGAATGCATGTGTAAGCAAATTGTATGACTCCAGTACATAGCTTTCGACAAAAGCAGTAGCTAATGGAAGTAAAGCAGCTGCAACGCCAAATTCATCGATAGGAGATACATCCTAAAAGTTCAATTTATCAAATAAGTGGGCAAATAAACATTCTATCAATTTTATTTAGCCGGCCTAACACGATTGGGTTTTCCATCTGTTTTAGAAAGACTGGTCAAATGGTTTTGCTAAACTAAAGGAAAACCAATTGCT
>JACGAQ010001785.1:0-51687 GCA_014119065.1 Orius insidiosus | reverse complement strand
CTCTAAAACTGCATTTTTTATATTGTTGGAAATTCCAACTTCCTTTGACAAGCAGCTGGCTATAAATTTTGACTATTCAGGTATATTCGTCCCTTGAAACGCACCCCTTTGTTTTTTTAAAGTCTAGAATATTTTTTTCGTATGTATAAGTTTGGCCACCCTCTTGCGTTCTCACGATTCTTTGACAGATATCGAAGTTTGGCCACCCTCTTGCGTTCTCACGATTCTTTGACAGATATCGCCTAATTAATGGATAGACCATGCTTGCTTATTTATATTCCAACCCTTAGTCTAGAAAAAACCCTCACACCCTCACAACCATCGGATATATAAGCTCCCTAATGTAAATCCAGATCAGTCTTCTCCCAACCAAGGTTCAAAGCGGTTCCTTGTAAGCACCGAATAAAATTCTTCAACAAAAATAAGTTGTTATCTGTTTACCACGTACAACAGAGACAATATTTTTGGCGCCCGAACAGGGACATTGACGAAGTTGATACTTAGAATCTTCTTGCGACTACGCTCAATCGTCCGAAGAACCGTTGAAAGAACATCGGAAAAGCGACACAAGCGACTCCGTGACATCCTAGCGATAACCAGAGGTTCGGTGAGTGACTCACTTAGCATTTTTCGCACGTTTTAGAGATTTGCATAAATTCATACAACTCTAAATCCCAATCCGAAAAATCCTACTTTATCAAAATAAAAGTTCTATAGCTTGGAACTCAAATCTTAACTCCTAAATCTATATTTTCTAAATCCTGAAAACCCAAACCTTAATCGTATAGCTTGGGACTCTTATGAAAATTCCTAAATCACCAAAATTCCTATTCAAATTCGAAATCGAAATCAAGGAATTCTTACTTAAATCCTAAATCCTAAATCATTGAATTCCTTATACTAAATCAAAAATCTAAATCAAGGAATTCTAACGTAACCCTAAATCCTAAATCTTAAATCATTGAATTCCTTACACTAAATCAAAAATCTAAATCAAGGAATTCTTACTTAAATCCTAAATCTTAAATCATTGAATTCCTTATACTAAATCAAAAATCTAAATCAAGGAATTCTAACGTAACTCTAAATCCTAAATCTTAACTCATTGAATTCCTTACACTAAATCAAAAATCTAAATCAAGGAATTCTTACTTAAATCCTAAATCTTAAATCATTGAATTCCTTATACTAAAACAAAAATCTAAATCAAAAATAACGAAATTCTAACCCTAAAGCCTTTCCTAAATCATTAAATTCTAAATCTTCGTTACATTCTTTACAACATCTACACACAAACATGCCAGATGCCCCTGAAGTGTCGTTGGAATTGCTGTTTAAGTTTATCAGGCCGTTTAACGGCGATCGCAGGGAACTCACCGATTTTATTAGAAATGGCAATTCTGCGATGCAGCTGGCAAATAAGGATCAAGTCGAAGTCTTGACCCTCTACATTACGTCTCAGCTAGGGCAAACAGTTTGCAGCGAGTTGAATCTCACCGCCAAAATCATGGGAGGATTTAAAAACTCAGCTCAAATTGTACTATTCACAGGCCAAGGACTCCACTCAGCTGTACGAGGACCTAGAAACGGCTAGGCAACATCAAAGCGAATCCATTACGGATTACTATAAGCGAGTGGAGATCCTTAAGTCCGCGTGTATTTCGGCGGAAACTTGCAAAAGCACTAATCCGACAGAGTTGGCCGGTTTAAAGTTGGCCATCCAAAATTCCGCGCTACGCCGATTTACACTTCATTGTCGGCCAGAAATCTCTCTAATTCTTCGGGCTCGGAACGTTACGACGCTGTCGGACGCGTTACCGATCGCCCAGCAAGAAGAGAGAATCCTCTCACATCTAAGAGGATATCCGGCCAGGCAATCCACAAATAAGGCCCCCAAATTTTGCACCTTCTGTAGGATGAAAAACCACAATACAGAAGAATGCGGAAAGAAGAATAGGGCTCAAAATCCAACACAATCAAACCCACAACAACAACAACAGCGCAACAATCATTCACAACAACCTTACACAAAATCTTGCAATTATTGCAAGAAATTAGGTCACACGATTGAAGAATGCCGTAAACGGCAATATAACAATCAAAAAACCGAATTAATTTAAACGCGTAGGGAACTCCAGGTCATGCCCGCCGGATTTTCCCCTCACAACAAGGGCTTTAACTCTCACTTTCCTCAACAAAAAAATCCTACCTGGACCTAGACAAACCCTCTCCCTTCACACAGATGCACACCCTTTTCGGCCGTTGACCTTCCTGGTCGACTCAGGCGCGTCCATAAGCCTCATAAAAAGGGACCTAATTAATCACTCTTTCTTTCGAACCAACATTAATGTGGCAGAAAAAACGAATATTTCCGGAATCACAAGTCAACAGATCAACACGCTAGGTCCATCATAATTAATGTTTCACACAACGATTTTAAAACACACATTAAATTTCATGTCGTAGACTCAACTCAAATTACGTTCTTGACTGACGGTATTATAGGCCATGATTTCCTATCACGGGAAAAAGCCATCATAAATTACCAAGAAAACTTTCTTGGCATCGGGGACCACAAAATCAAATTTCCCAACTTACCCGATGAGCCAGTAGGGCGCAGTATAAATAGCAACACCAAAGAGAAGACAAAGCTCCCTCCTACACCGTCTCCTACAAATCCTAACTCCGAGGTCCACCACCTCCTAAATCATAACCGCAACGAGCTCTTAATTAAAAACATCCGAGTAGATGGGCTTAACCCCTTCGAAAAATCTACTTCTAAGCCGTTGCAAGGCATACAGCGATATTTTTCATCTTCCAGGGGATAAACTAACTCATACGAATTCTCTTACACACTCTATCCCCACAACAACGGAAGTCCCAATAACCACAAAAATCTATCGCTTTCCCAAAATCCACGAGGACGAGGTCAAACGCCAATCGACCAAATGCTCGAAGATGGAGTCATTCAGGACTCTATTTCCCCATATGCAAGCCCAATCTGGGTGGTCCCTAAAAGCTCTACTGACGCTTTGGGTAACCCAAATGGCGGCTTGTCATAGACTATCGCCGTCTAAACGAATCACACCCAACGATATTTTTCCTATCCCATCGATCGAGCACATCCTAGATCAGTTGGGCGAGTCGAAATACTTTTCGACATTAGACCTAGCCTCAGGATTTTGGCAAATTCCGCTAAACCGCGGATTACCGTAAAACCGCCTTCACTCCCCATGGGCACTACGAGTTCAAAAGGTTACCATTTGGACTCAAAACTGCACCAAGCTGTTTCCAGAGGTTAATGAACATGGTGCTGAGAGGTTCCAAAAGTTTTGTCTATATCGATGACATTATTGTATTTGGAAAAACTCTCGAGGAGCACAACGAAAACCTCAACGACGTTTTCGAAAGACTCCGAAAACACAGCCTCAAACTCCAACCCGATAAGTGCGAGTTTCTTAAAAGAGAAACTAAGTACCTTGGGCATATCATAACTGATAAAGGAGTGAAACCAGACCCAGGGAAAATAGCGGCAATCAAAGATACAGTCCAACCAAATCAGAAAAGGATATAAAAGCTTTCTAGGACTCGTAGGCTACTATCGAAAATTTATCCCCTCTTTCTCCAAAATCGCAAAACCTTTGACAAACCTTCTTAAAAAGGACAAAGAGTACGCGTGGGATGATAAGTGCGAGGAAAGTTTTCAAACATTAAAAAATGCCTTAATAAGCGAACCTTTATTGCAGTATCCAAATTTCAATAATCCTTTCGTCCTTTCAACCGATTCATCTGACTTCGCAATCGGATCTGTACTTTCGCAAGGAGAAATCGGGTGCGATCTTCCGATCGTTTTACTCGAGAGCACTGTCCAAAGCTGAAGTAAACTATTCCACCACGGAAAAAGAACTTCTGGCCATTGTAGACTCGGTGAAACATTTTCGCCCGTACCTTTTCGGAAGGAAATTCCAGATCCAAACAGATCATAAGCCCTCACTTGGTTGATGAATTGTAAGGACCCAGCGAGTCGACTCGTCCGCTGGAGATTAAAACTCTTGGAATTCGATTACGAGATTGTCTACAAACCTGGAAGGGAAAATACAAACGCTGATTTTCTAAGTCGGCCAATAATGGCCATAGGGACAAACGAAGACCTCACATATGACAATTTCAAAACATGGAGGTCAGCGAACCCTAACATACCTGACCTTCCCCAAAGCACCCATCCGATAGAACATCAACAAAAACCTAATCCTCAATTGTTCTTCGGATCTTAGCCAATCTAACTCTTCCTTCGAATTCCTAAAAACTCTTGATCCACCATTAAATCTCACAAATCACAAAAAAGGAGATATCGTCCAAATCGAACAAAACAACAAATCCTTTTACATAATTTCACAAAGGACGACTATCTTGACACTATGGATCATGAGATCTTATTCAAAACCCTGCGGGAACTAAGAACAAAATTAAGTGATTCCTGCAGAACACGCTCTTCCCGGAAACTCACCTTTTCTAACTTAGAACCTTCCGAGGAAGACGACACAAAAAATACCTACAAACACATGATACAATACATCTTCCACGACTTCCAAATCAATACTCTCAAGGAAAACATTACTAGTGGAGTCGGAAGATGAAATAAACAAAATCCTAAAACAACACCACGATCATCCTTTAGGGGGACATCAAGGGATGGATCGCACATACGAAGATATAAAACGCTCCTACTTCTGGAAAAACATGCAACACACGATTCGGGAGTACATTCGGAAGTGCCCCGTATGCCAGAAGACCAAAACGAACTTTAAACCGAATAAAAGCCCCATGATAATCACCACTACCTCCAAAAGATTTTGCGAAAGAATCGCGTTGGACATAGTCGGTCCATTACCAGATTCCCAGTCGGGAAATAGGTTTATCCTGACCCTGCAGGACGACCTAACAAAATTTCTCCAAGCCTACGCACTCCCAGAACACACCGCAGACCTGGTGGCCATTCACTTCCTAAAATTCTGCCTGCAGTTCGGATTTCCCGAAACAATTCTGTCCGACCAAGGCACAGAATTTAAATCAAAAATTGTTTAAGGAAGTAAATAAAATGCTGGCAATCGACCACAACTTTGCCAGCCCATATCATCCTCAACAAACGGAAGCCTTGAAAGGTCCCACTTAGTAATCAAAGATTTCTTAAATGCTATGTGGAAAGACGGGATGAACTGGGACGAATTTCTTAGTTTCGCGACATTCACTTACAATTCGCATATCAGCAAACCCACTGGCTACCCTCCTTACGAGCTAGTCTTTGGACAACCACCGCGAATCCCCTATCGCGTACAAAATCCCAAACTGCAACCCTCCTATTCCGATTTCGCGCGGGATAGCTTCCAAGCTAATTAATGCTAGGGAGGCCGCGAGGGAAAATCAAATGAAGGCAAAGGAAAAGTCGAAAATTCAGTACGACAAAACACACATAGAGTAGACTTCAAGGTCGGTGACCAGGTCCTACTTTATAACATGGCTGCCAAGCGTAGCTATAAAAAATTAAAACAGGATTTTCTTGGCCCCTTTAAAGTCGTACAAATACACACCAACGAAACGGCTACACTCGAAATGGCCACGAACAAGCTAAAAACCTATCATTTCAATCCTAAAACCTTACCATCAAAATTAACCCCATGATAATTCTGTTGCAGAAAGAAAGAAAGGAATTCACATCATGCGTTCCCTAATCCACGTCCTATTTTCAATACTATTTTCCTTCATTCACGGCACTCACACCCACACGCTACACTCAACGAATAAAGTCCTCTAGCGGGATATTGTTCGACAATTTGGGTACTGCACAATTGTCGAGCGAAAAGTTCGCTATAGTCCATTACAATGACTTGTCACGGTACAAGAGCCGATACATGGAGACCCTAAAACATTATTATAGAATTGCCGATATATGTGCCGTACTGAAAAAGAATGAACCGAAGTCAGGCTTATCCTCAGTCTGCTCGTTCCGGATAAAGCAAATTTTCGCTGTTTTAGACGGCGTTCATTCAAAGTACGAAACACTCGGCCACCACCTCCACCGTCGGCGACGAGGGCTGATCAACGTGATCGGAACCGGAATCAATGGCTTTTTGGTAACCCGGATGCCGATGACGCACAATTCTACGGTGACTCTATTAAGGCGTTTATAGCCGATAGAAAAGTCACCCAATCACTAATGAAACAACAGATCACAATTGTGAGCGACACAATTGACAACCTCAACCACAATGTCTCGTCTAAGAGAAAACACAATCATCCTAGACGAAAATTTCCAAAAATTCAATAACATTACAGCAAAACATCACACGTGACATAGAACAAACACACCTAGAGATATCCTTAGAAGCGCAACTCTCATACATCACAGCACTCTGCAGTGAACTTAGCTCTAAACTCGACGGATTCATGAATAGCATCACCCTAATCCAGAACGGAATCATCGATTTCAAGGCTCTAAGCCCTAAAATGCTTAATGAGCTTGAATCGATTACAAGGATTACCCACTTCCTCTCTCGCCCACCATAGAGAACACTTACATATATTATTCTCTTATGGACACAAAGGCATTTATCAAAAATGACACTCTGGTGATGGTATTCGAAGTCCCACTTGTACAAAAAGAATCCTACGATATATTCAGAATGCTTCCCTTACCAACTCCCCACAAGGAGTCTCAATATCTATACTCATACATTAATCCTAAGCATCCCTACCTACTACTTTCCTCTTCCAGGATGTATTATGCGAATCTCGATAGCTTGCAGAAGTGCAGGGAGTACGTGACCCGGCACTGGTTATGCAAGGGCATAAACATGGCAAGACGGATTGGCTACAAAAATTGTGAAATCTCCGCTTTCTTCGAACACTTTCAACGGATTCCTGAAACCTGCGAAGTTCGACACCTCTACGCTGATATGGAGATCTGGCACCAGCTAACCGGACTGAGATGGCTCTACATCGTCTCTGAGAGAACTCCTCTTCACATTCAGTGCAACAACACCATCAGTGACGAGGTTATTTCTGGCATGGGAATCGTGACCTTGGAGAACGACTGTCAAGCATTCACCCACAAAATAACGCTTGACGGGAAGACCACAGTTGGGACGTCGAACTCAACCTACAAGATTCCACTAACGGACATCTTGGAGGACGACTGTTGCTGCGATCTGTACAGCAACCTCACAAAACGACTGCTCCCCAGCTGAAGAGGTTGAACTTGCTCAACCTCGACCTAAACGAGCTGAACAAACAGAAGCACGAACTCTCGAAGATGCACGAGAAGCTTGATAAACAGCTAAACGAACCATTTATCATCAAGCACTCGAGTTGGGTTAACCCCGCCTTGATCACCATCGGGGTTATCACCACCATCGGGACCTACTACGTATGTTCAAAGCTCGGAATATTCAGCTTCCTACTCACTTTGTGGCGCACCACGTCAGCTTGCTGCAAGTGCATCCCGTGCGTGCAAATATTCAACCAATCCTCGGGCTCGCACGTTGGACATAGGTCAGAATCGTTGCTCTTCAAGATATCCATCATCGTCACCTCCCCGACGCTACAGAGGAGATCACTATACATACGTGAAGATTAACACCACAAGATAAACGCCACATTATGTAAATAAATTAACATTTTTTTTTGTAAACCTAGGATAAGATCACTTATGTTATTCACTTATTCTTATTCAAGTTCTCATTCTAATTCTAAATCAAACAATTAGGGTCGACAAAAAACTAAAAATAAATAAAAAAAAAAAAAAATAAAAATCCAAATCCTAACTCTTCTTAAATCAAAAGGTCGCGACACCAATGAGAACCAACTTTATGTCTCAATCCTAAATTCTATTATTGTTATAAAAGCATAGCTTATACTAATCCTAACTTAAGATACTTTACTAACTCAATCTATGTTCATAGCTCTTAATTAATTTTACTAGATCATTTCCTTTTTAGAATATAATTTAAATTTAAAAAAAAAAATGTCTAAAACAAAGCATAATTTAAGCTGACAACCATGTATCTAATGTAAACTACCGCTTTCGAACCTAAATCTCGTTCTTAAATCTTAAGGGAAATTTTCCTTCTTTTCAAATTCAAGGAAAATTTTAATGGCCCCGAGGGTTGGAAATTCCAACTTCCTTTGACAAGCAGCTGGCTATAATTTTGACTATTCAGGTATATTCGTCCCTTGAAACGCACCCCTTTGTTTTTTTTAAAGTCTAGAATATTTTTTTTCGTATGTATAAGTTTGGCCACCTCTTGCGTTCTCACGATTCTTTGACAGATATCGCCTAAATAAGTTTGGCCACTCTTGCGTTCTCACGATTCTTTGGATATCGCCTAATTAATGGATAGACCATGCTTGCTTATTTATATTCCAACCCTTAGTCTAGAAAAAACCCTCACACCCTCACAACCATCGGATATATAAGCTCCCTAATGTAAATCCAGATCAGTCTTCTCCCAACCAAGGTTCAAAGCGGTTCCTTGTAAGCACCGAATAAAATTCTTCAACAAAAATAAGTTGTTATCTGTTTACCACGTACAACAATTTAGCTATTCGACGTGATAAGGCTGGGATAATGGGCACTCATGCCCTCAGCATCGCACATCTCCTCCCACCCTAATGGCCACGGTAGATGCAAGTTTCGTCCTCGCAGTTTGCATACGGGGCTAATAAGCTCGAAATGAAAATCGCCCTCTTTTCATATTTTTTTCGGCCTTAACGCTACGTTATAAACCCTTTACACCGATTTCGGTGTTTTTATCGCTTTTTATAAAATACCTACTTTGAGAAGCTTATAAAAAGAAAGGTTATTGGACTGTAACCGAGAGGAAGGATCATCCTTATGAGATTCGACCTATGTTTGTCTTAGCTTTCTCTTTTTATTTCCCTTAGATATTTTAAAATGGGTTTCAATATGGCAAAAAAGTTTTGTGATTGCTTTTTAGCAATGGTGTAATAATTATCTCCTAAAACTAATTTTAAAGGTTTTAAAAGTGATGTAAGATTTTATTCCTTAAACTCTGGTGCGTATTTTGACTCGGATCGATTTGTGCAGCCAATCCAATCGAGGAAAAAGAGAGTGGAAAAAAAAAGAAGCGAAAAGTCCGAAAGAGCCTCCATCTCATTTCCCTGATCGAGCTGACCCAATCGTCATTCGTAAGGCCCTTCTAGTTTTAAAGGCCCCAGAGTGCAAGTGAGAGTTTTATTGGAGGTTGAAGTACAGATTAGATTCGTAAAGTACCATAAAAAACCTTTGAAGCAATTTTTTTTAAATTTTACCTCTCTTTAAAATCATTATGTCAATTTACACACGGGGAACGGTCAGGAAAGCAAACAGTCTTTGTTTGGAGCGAAAGGTCATCGATTGTTTGTAGAATTAACGATGTATCATTTTTTTTTTTTAACTTTTCGTCCCTCTGTTTGTATGGTGAAATTTGAATTTTATAAATCCCATTTTATAATTTAATTTTCGGTAAAGGATCCGTCATGTTTCTCATTAATTTTTTTTATTAATTCGGATACGTGGGAAGTACAAAATTTAAAAAAAAAACAGAAAACAGAAATTTGCTCTAAATTATTGAATTCGTAAAATAGTCTCAAAAGTTCGTTATACGCGTAATACGGCGGCGTTTTTCTTTGATGAAAAAAAAAACCAACAGTTTTCAAAATAGGGCAAAACTTCTTTAAAACGCCGCCGTATTTTGTGGTATAACGGACCCTTAATGTCTCTCAGTTAAAATGGAGAGAATTACGATGACGTCATGAGAGACTTCCGTATCAAAAAATCATAAAAGTTGGGGAGAATTTACTGTCGTAAATTAAAAATTTCAAGTTTCTTTATAAACAAGCAACGTTTAATAGCAAAAATAACGGATAAATTTAAAGTACATTTAAGTGATTAAAACTTTCGCAGAACCTTTAATTTTGTTGGGGGTGAGAAAAAATACGTTGAGGAAAAACAAGAGGGAGGCCATTAACAAAAGCACTCTTTTAAGGTTGAGCCAACATCTAAGTTGTTTATGTTTATCTAAAATTCTCTTTGCTTTCACATCCAATTACAAAGCCTTCTTTCCTAATTGCGGATAATAGAATTAAAAAGGGAGCAAGGGTAATTTTCTTATGATAAACGACAATAAGTTTTTCCCTGAATATTTTCTCTTACCTCTTTGTTTAGCAGACGTTCCTGGGTCGATATCGTTAGGGCCGTACTTCCTTCTTGTTTTATCTACAAATATAAAAAGTTATTAATTTTTGGTTTATTATTCGGTCAAAAGTTGGAAGAAAAGTTTTCTTTTTTTGTTGAGGTAAAAAGTTTCATTTGGAAGCGTTTTAGTCTGAAAGTTGCAACACTTCCTATTATCAATCCGCTACTTCTCGGTTACAACTTCCTCAAGTTATAATCAAATCTTTACCAAAAGTATCTGTCATTATCTCGGGGATTAATTTCTTCGAAGTTATCAGATCGTTTAACCCACTTTCTAACCCCCCAACTTGTGCGAAGTCTAGAAGTACTGATAACTTCGTTAGGATCCGCTTTTGGAAACTCGTATTTTTCGAAAATATTCACACATCTCGAGACTAAAAAAAAAGGTAGATCCGGTCTTTTTATTTAACGAACCGTAAAGATTTCTCCTCGAGTAAACTTCTTACGTGCAAATAATCCGAGTTTTCAAAGTAAAATTATAAGGACAACTGCTCTCGTCCTCACGAGTGTTTTTTTTTACGGAAAAGAAGGGTAGACGTGGGAGGGTGCAACAAGTGGTCCACGGATCAGAGGGAATTTCGCTTCTAAACGCCTTCCCCTTCATAGAAAACGGGTTCCGGTTTCCTTTGAAAGACAATTCGGTGAGCGTACCTACCTTTGTGCTTCGGCCTGTGCGATTCTGGCCTTGGAACGGCTGAAACAAAAGCAAACACAAACAGATTATTGTCAGTATCTATTTTGAATAACCCTTCGCACTCCCCGAAAAAAATTGTTAATACTTAAGAGCGTAGAGATGTGGTCGTTAGGAGAAAAAAAACCGCTACGCCTGAAATCGCTCAAAAACCGACTTCGCGAAGTCCTACGAGCCTGGAACCGCTTTAGAACGCCAAAAAACTTGATACCCCACATGACATGGTCCCTTCGGGTCTAATCTGACCATCCATAGGGGTCTAATTGATCTTTAACCCTTTCGAGGCCCCAGGCGACTATAGTTGCCATTCGCGCATGTCGCTTGGAGACCGCAGGCGACTAGTTGCTCAGCGGAAAGCCTCTCTATTTCTTTAAGATATTTAATACCTTCACTTCCCGTGGCGCTAGCGACATGCAAAACTGGCCATCTGTTGGGGAAGAAATGAACTACGTGATGATCGCATCACTCGTCGCTTTCTGTGCTTTGCTGGGCGCTGGGAGCGGTCGTGGAGAAGTGAGGGGCAAAGATGCGGTCTCGAAAGGGTTAACCTTTGATCTGTGCTGAGTGTCTCATCACCCAAGACGAAAAAGCAAGAAAAAAACTGTTTGTCGAAAAACTTAGAAAAACTTCCACAAATCCTTCAATTTAGAGGTATAAAGAACACCAAAAAATTTTACAGTTGTGTGTTCATCGGTCAAATTACTAAGAAAAACATAAAATTTGGTAAAAAGGGGGATTCCTTGGTCAGAAGAGCGGGGACTCGGGTTGATGCCAAGGGGTTTTTTAAACTTGTTAATGACCAGAAGGTAGTTCTTAAGACTTTGGTTTTAAAGCAAAATAATTGAGGAACGAAGTCATCGATTTGAGCAAGAAAATTTGGTTGGTAGCAATTTTATTCTAAACATCGCGTTAATAAGATTACGCTGAAACCAACCAATTTTGTAAACCGCCTTTCATATCAGTTACCGTTCCTTAGGTGTTCTCAATTATGTTAATTTTCTCTCAGGGACTCGTGAAAACTTCGCAACGGGTTCGGTTCATTACCGCCCTCTTGGAGGGAGAGGGGGCTCAACGAAAACCCTTCACGGGGTCCACACATATAACGTTACCTATTATTTCCGCGTCGATTTATAAACTTGTGGAAACTTTAGCCGGTGAGAAGTTGTTTGTGGGGTCTATTATAAAGTTCATATTGGCTTGAGAAGTATACGCTG
Organism: Orius insidiosus; assembly: GCA_014119065.1. Lineage (NCBI taxonomy): Eukaryota > Metazoa > Arthropoda > Insecta > Hemiptera > Anthocoridae > Orius > Orius insidiosus. Next base: position 39,530 of record JACGAQ010001785.1, on the reverse strand, counting down.
CGGTATGGCTTGAAGGCGAAGAGGAGGGGACATGGTTAGGAAGGTAATTGGAAGCGATTATTCTCAAGATTTCCCTTTATTGTTAAATCGCAATTACTAAAAACGTTCATGTTTTATTACTTTTTCACGTTTCAAAAGAAAAAAAAAGTTTAAAAAATACTTACGATACAGCTTGATAGTCCCATCAGTGTCTCCCAATGAGTTTTTAGAAACGCATTTGTAAGATCCATAATCTGAAGGACTTACGGAGTGAATTGTAAGCTTCATGTTTACTTTGTAAGCGTTGTCCAAAAGAACTGGTTCATACTTAGCTCCTGAAAAGGCAAAAATTATTTTAAAAAAGTCAAAGGGAGAAAAAAATAAATTGACGAAATGGCAAAAGGACAGATCCAGTTTGAAAACTGTAATCGGACGCACTAATCCTAAATAAGTTGATAATCCTTAGAGAGGAAGTTTAAATCGAAAAAAAGAAAAAAAAAGTTTTGCCCTCAATCCTGCCGACAAACACTCTAAAAGTTAATATATTTAAATTGATTCAGAGAAAAAAAAAATCGAAAAAGAGGTAAAAATTGACGGAGGAAATAGAAATATATCTTCGCCATCCCTAAGGGCCCATAAAATGGGGAAAAAAACGTGAGATCCTTCCGCGATCCCTATTCGGTAAAAAGAGTAAGAGAAAAGCTTCCTGTATTGTTGATCAATCATAATAAAATATTTATTTCGCCTTGAACGGGGACCGATGTCTCATATCGGTTTCCGTTTAGTGGCAAAAGAAGGGAGGTTACTCATATTTTCCAAACTCCAATCGCCCTCTTCTGCCACAATAAAAATCATAATTACTTCAGAATTTATAAGCTACAAAAAAGACATTTTTAAAATCCTTAAAAGGGTATTTCGGCTGAAAAATGGACGAAAACGAATTTAGATCAGGTAAAAAAGAGGTTTTTTTCGGAAACAGGTTTAACTGATTTTGCTGCAATGTAGGATATAATTTTTTGCTCCCAATTTACAAAAAATTTACTTTAGTTAGGAAATTTTTTTTTAGCTTTAGCTTTATTAAACATTTACAAATTTAAATACAAACTCTTTTTATTGGATTCATAAAAACTCTGATTAAAAAATTTACCTTTGTTCGGTTTTTCTACATTTTTCTGATTTTTGAAAACAAAAAATCTTTGTTTTTTATGAAGGGTTTTTTAAAGGGTCCTCAGTTTCACGTTATTTCATCATTGTGTGAAGAGGTTTCTGAATGTCCGGTTGTTCTATTAGAGCCCTAATAAGGGTCCAAGTGGGCTCAGTCTGCCCTTAATTCCATTTCCAAGATAAGGTTTTCGCACGGAGCTTTCCCGTTAGTTAGCTCGCCGTCTAGAATCGTCGATGCAACCCTCCCACCCCTCGCACGAACTAAACTCCAATCAAAGCATTAACCATTGCTCAATTTAAACTCTTCACCCAAAAGATTCTCCTACGTGCTCGATTCCAGAAAGATTTTTCTTTGTACTTTCCACTAAACTTTTAACCACGGGAATTTCGTGAGATTACTATAACATATTGCGCTAGGGATGGCGGTTTAATGATTTATTTACAAGATGATTTTAGGGTAGTTAAACTAGTATAAAGTTAATTTCCCACACTCCCGTCTAAACTTGTCCTCTAAGTTAATCTTTGTTCTTCGATAATTGAATTCATGAAGGTTATAAATATTGAATTCAATTACGAAAAGGGACACGTGGATTATCCTAGTATTAATTATAAGTAGATGTTGTTTTATTTTATTACACTGATGAAATGCGTCGCAATTTCTTTAAAAGGCTTTTATTTATTTCAACGGATTTCGCTAAACGTCTGAATTTTTTAAAAGTTCTTTTCGATTGCATTAAACCCTTTTAGCGCATTTGAAAAATCCATCAACTTATCGCTCTGTTTTTAATTATTTACGTTAACTATATTCTATGATTCTTAATTATATTTATGATCAAAATTCGAAAAAACGAGTTTGTATAAACATTTATGATTGATTATTACAACTAAAAGCTCAGTTTGTTTTTTCCTAACTAGAGTAAATGTTTTGTAAATTAGGAGCAAAGTCAAAATATTGATAAAATTATGGTTTTTATCTTCGATTAGTTCCGCTTCTTTCTCCTAGATTGTGGCATAATTTTTTTTAACCGACGATTTAATTTTACTAAAATCAGTAGTCGACAGAATTGGCTATAGCCAACTGGAGAATCAACTTCAACGCGTATACAGGGTGTCCGGAAACACATGGCAAGCGTCTGGGAGAGCGTTAAAAAGTGGTTTTACGAAAAAAAGGTAAATGTAAACCCCCCTTAATTTAAATCAAAGAATTTGATGGTGTAGTTTAAAATCCGCCTGGATATACAGGGTGTCCCAGACACAACCTAACTTCGTTATTTCAAATGAGAACCCCTTTTTTATTTCAGATTCGTAATCTACGCAAAATTTCAAGTAGATTTGAGTACTCATATGACAATTTTGGACAACTTTTAAAAAATGTCAAATTTAGCGTTTTTTGCGCTAAAATCCGTTAAAATTGACCTAGGAGACTCGTTTTTTTTAATTCCACTTATTTTTTCCCGAAGAATCCAACTGTCTCAAATTTGAGCATCTTCGCATTCAGCATCACGAGATTTCGTCGCTAATGGCCTTTTTTCAAGTTTAACCCAAATTCCATACTTCAAAATGGAATTAGCGATTTGTTGACGGAATTTTAATTTTTGATGAAACACAAAAGACGCTGTAGCTCTTTCAAAATTTGTGGTCCGAAAGAAAAATTCCTTTCAACAAGTGCTAATTTTCATTTCTGAACTAAAAATTTGGGTTCTAACTTGAAAAAAGGCCATTAGCGACGAAATCTCGTGATGCAGAATGCGAAGATGCTCAAATTTGAGACAGGTGGATTCTTCGGGAAAAAATAAGTGGAATTAAAAAAAAACGAGTCTCCTAGGTCAATTTTAACGGATTTTAGCGCAAAAAACGCTAAATTTTGACATTTTTTAAAAGTTGTCCAAAATTGTCATATGAGTACTCAAATCTACTTGAAATTTTTCGTAGATTACGAATCTGAAAAAAAAAATAGGGGTTCTCATTTGAAATAACGAAGTTTGGTGTCTGGGACACCCTGTATATCCAGGCGGATTTTAAACTACACCATCAAATTCTTTGATTTAAATTAAGGGGGGTTTACGTTTAACTTTTTTTCGTAAAACCACTTTTTAACGCTCTCCCAGACGCTTGCCATGTGTTTCCGGACACCCATTATATCGACTTTGAATAGTATTACAATTCGGCATGTTGATTGTAATTTCACACCTTTTGAAAGTTAAAAGGAGGTCGGATAACTGGGATAAATTAAGGAGCATGAATTTTTGATACTTGTGCAGAAAAAAGAGCTCACCATTAGCAATAATTTCTCCTTTTTCACCAGTCCAATAATTTATCGACTTCGGATACGCTTCGGAATGACATTCTAAAGTCATTTGTTCTCCTTCCATTGCGCCGACAAGTTGATTTTGTATCCAGACCATGGGAGGAACTGTAAAAATGTCAATTAAAAATATAAAAATAAAAAATTCTCTTACAATGGACGATGAGCATGATTCTTTGCTCACGCTTGGAGGGACTCCGTTTGAAGCTATGCACAAATAAGGTCCCATATGAAGCCTGTTTACTCTCGAAATATTCAGTATGGGCCCTTCCACGCTAGTTACTGAAAAACAAAAGAATTTTTTAATTAAGGTGACTAGATGTCCAAAATTCCACTACAGGTTGCCATAAATGAGCAAGAGATTTAAGGGGTTCTACTGAGCAAAAGACTGTTAAGAAAGATCTAGAACAGTGAGGAAAACGCCCCAAAAATAGTGTAGTAGGTGCTAATCAAACCACTCCTCCTTCAGCGGGACAACGGCACACAACCCTCCAAAACGGGCCTGTCCTGCCCAAAGCGGGACAAATCTGGACTCGTGCCATGAAAAATACTTCCAGGCTTTGGGAGCGTCTCCGGTGGTATAAATCGAATCAAAAAATATTCTCAAGTCACCTTTTCATAAAGATGATCCAAGTCGTGAAGAGGAGGGTTATAAAGGTTGGTTTACTGTTCGTAATAAACTGCTTGGTTAACAGTTATGTGTCCCCTCCGAGTTTGCCTTCGATAGAAAATAGGGACCCCGCAATAGAAAGGTCAGAAGTGAGGCCATTCGGAGGTTCGGCCAGTGGCCGATACTTTCCCTTAAATGGACCATTTACCGCATCTAAAAGACACTCGGAAGATTTTCCATTATGTATTCACGAAGGGTGTCAGAGGAACAACCATAAAGAACTTGTTTTTATCGACGATTTCCCCACGTAAAGAAACTTTTTGTTTTAATCCAGAAACAATCTTTTCCAACTCTTTAAAAAGCCACACATGACTCCTTTTAGCCATAAAAGAATACGACTTCCTCTCAAAATTAACAAAGTTATGTAATATAATAAAACCACATGTGTTTTTATTCTTCTGGCCTTTTTACTAAATGAAAAATTCCACAGATCCTTAGAGAAAATATCACGATTGACATTATTTTAAAAAAAATTTTTTCTTTGAACTAAATTAAATGCTAATTTTTTTGTTCGCCCTTAAAATGAGAAGAAGACATCCCTTAAGATAAGGAGTATAGCTTGTGTTTGACTTGTAGAGCATATTTGTTTTGACAGGGTCTTTGTTGATCTTCTTTTGTTATTAAATTCAAAGCGAGTAAGTTTAATCCTATCTAAATAATTCAACAAGGTTTACATTTAAAACGATTAATTGACGTGGCCTGCATTCTAGATTTAATTATTTTTAGAATAGTCATTCAAAAATGTCAAAACGTTATCATACGCCAACATTACGAATATTTAATATAAGCTAGCACAAAATAAGTTAGAATTGAGCAATAACCTAGAAACCAATAGGATTAAAAATACGTCTTCTAAAAATAAAATGTTAAATTTGCTTTATTGGACATTTGAAAATGCTGACAATTCTGTTGAAGGGGTGTTTCTTCTACTGAATTTTCAACTTCTATTCCAGGAGTACCAACCCCTGGGAAGCCGTCATTTAAGGTTTTCCTTCCCTGCCCAAATTAAAGTCAATAATAAACTGTTAATTTAAGTTGCACTTTAGAAAAGATTTCTCTTGATATTTTAAAAATGAAATTAATCGGATGATGTAAACGTACTAAAGGAGTAACAATAGTAAAAGGTCGAAAAGTGGGTTTTGTAACGTAGTGACCACCCCCTGATCCCATTATCGCCCCTCATCCCTTTTTACCCACACACCTCGGGTGGCCAAAAAGGTAGATTACACGCGGCCGACTTGACTTTTCTCTTTAATTACGCTTTCCCAACAGAGTGGGATTACAGATGGAAATTTAATAGGGGCTTTTTTAACTTTTTTTTTATATTTCATTGAGGCAATCCGCCTTTTTTCTCATGGCCATTACACAGGGGCTGTGATATCGGTTTAAATACTGAGTACGCTTCCTTGCGTTTGGGGACTTATCTTCACTTTTAAATGGTTAAGTGGGTAATTATCACAAAAATAAACATTTTCAATGGACCATAACAAAAGAAGCTAGAAAAAAAGTACAGTGAAACTTCCCTTAACGGACACCTCTTAAAAGCGGACATCTCCCTTTAACGGACAAATTCAGATTCCCCGGCGTTGCAACATAGGAAAAGGTATTCTAAATATTTCTATAAAGCGGACACTCTCAATAACGGACGCGGACAGCCTGAAAAATTCAATTTCACCCCTAAAAGTCTCCTATTAGCGGACAGCACGTTTTTTCAAGGACAAAGTTTATTGACATTTTGTTGTTTCTAGAGATGTTTTGTTTACATTTTGCATCTTTCTTATGATCTTTGACCTTAGTTAATCCCTTTTTGTCCCTCACCATGGTCTTTTATTTATAAAATTCAGTTTTACTCTAGACTTCACTTCAAAATTACCGACTTTTTAAAAGTTTAGTTTTTTATTTTTAATATGTATGTACATATGAATTATCGTATAAATGTATGTATAATACATATTATGTTTCCTAATCAGAAATTAAATTTCATTTTTCATTGTTTTTAAAGTTTTTTTTTCTTATTTTCCGAAAAGCGGACACCTCTATATAGCGGACAAATTTCGGTCCCCATGAATGTTCGTTATTGGGAAGTTTCACTGTACTTGTTTGAAGAGTATCCAACGAAAACTTTCTTCAAGAGAAGTCAAAAATAGGAGGGGAAGTATAAAGGAGGGGAAGTATTATGGAGGGGGTAGTTATAGGGAGGGGGAGTACAACGGAGGATGAAGTACAAAGGAGGGGAAGTATAAAGGAGGGAAAGTATAACAGTGGGGGAAGTATAACAGAGGAGGAAGTACAAAGGAGAGGAAGTATAACGGAGGAGGGAGCTCAAAGGAGGAGAAGTATAACGAGGGGGAAGTACAAAGGAGGAATGTTTTTTTCCCCAAAAATTGTCCGACTTTTGTTTTCGAAAAAATTTTCAATTTTTTTTTCTATTTTCCGATTTTTTTTTTTTTTTTTTCGAAAAATTTCCGTTTTTTTTTTAATTTTCCAAGTTTTTTTTTTAAATTTGTGTTTTTTTCCGAAAAAATTTTTAAGTTCTTTTTTTTTTAAATTTTTCTAAGTATAAGGGAAATAATGGGATTTTCGCCCTAGGTAGTTCCCTCTCGTAACGGGTGGACGTATGAAATTTCTCCCTAATAAAATGAAAATTAATACGGAACATTGGTAATTTTTTTACACCAAAAATTTTTAAACGTGCATATCTCCGCCATTTTTTCGAAACTCAAAAATCCGATTTCTTGCTCAACTATTCAGGAAGGTTGTGTAAAAATTTGGTGAAAATCGCTTGGAAACTGTGGCCCTAAAATGTTCCGGAAAAAATGCTACGGCTGGCTGGCACCATAGACAAAGATGAGATCGGTAAAGATCAATGATTTGACCCTCCGGCTCTGGAAGACCCTTCCCCAAAATTCCGACGTGGAGGGTATCTATCACAATAACTTCTTTAAGGAAGTTAAAAAAATTGACTGGCGGCAGCTGGTATATTTCGTATCTGTCGTAGGCACAAAGCGCCTAATTTTTATTTCCAGAAAAGTTTATCACCTGATTTTTCGCAGTGAAAATCAAATATCGTGATTCAATAAATCTGTGGCAATAAGCTGCTCAAATCTATACCCTCGATCATGTGGTTCCCACAAGTTAAACACTGTTGACATTTTTGATGTTGAATAAACGAAAAATTGAAAGTTTTGTGTAATATTTTATAAGTCAATTAATTTAAGGGAGTAACGCGTCAAAGAAGTGAGGCAAATTGCTGCCATGGGGACTTGTCATCATTCTTTACCCTTCTCTTGTTACTTGATTAGTTAACAATCAATATTGTTATGATGGGTGTCAGGATCCTTAAAAATAGATTTTTGCTTCTCAGTTTCTTAAAGTTTTAATTCGCGTTAATATTTAAGCCTTATTTTATGTAAGCGTTTAATTTTCTTCTGAAACAAAAGGTGGGTGGAAAGTTGGGAAATGGAGTCCTCGGGCGTAGTTTCCCAATATCACGTGACAGTTTCGGAAAGATGGTGTAAACGATTATCTCGGGAGTTGTACGTTTGGGAGGGGACAAGTTGAACCTCCGAACCCGAGAGTGGCGGTTAGAGAAGTCGGAGGGATGAGGGCCCTGAGCAAACTCACTTATTTTCAACTAAACACTCTCAATTACGAAGCTTGAAATTGGTTCGAGAGAAAGATTTGGATCTGCAGTGAGTTCAAAAAACACTTTCATTGAACTATGGAAGTAAACACTTTTTTTTAGGGAATGAGACTAAGCCGTCATTCTCGTATGTGTAACGCTTCGGTTGAAGTCGGCTCTCACCGGAGTTCGCTCCGTTTTGGACCTCGGAAGTTTTGGTCTAGGAACTTCCTCTCTGCTGGCACTTCTCAAATTCCAGTCCTCTTTCGCCACTCAAGCGCCTTCACCGAGAGCACAGACCTGACTACCCTCAGTCACCGGTCTCTATCCCCTCTCACATAAGGGCGGCTGCACCCTTCTACACTTCACCTTCGCGTTCACCTTCTTCACTTCTACACACAGCGAAAAGAGCAAGTCTACGCACAGCGAGAGGATGCACCTTATGGAGACACTTACAGTGTTACCCTCTTCTCCCTTACACCAAAAAAATATTCCAATCCCCGACAAGTAACTAGGAAATAATGAAGCGATGGTAGCTTATCAGTGATCCTACCTCTTTAACAGGAGGTAAATTTTTTATATCTCTGGGAGTTTTGTGTCATAATTTTGGTTCAGTTTATAATGTGGGTCTTTTTAGAAATGAATGATCGAAAGAAAAAATAGCTTTTATAATCCAAGATTAACTGCTTAATCATCCTTTATAAATTTTTAAGGTGTCACGGTCGAACGGGAGTCATGATATCGCGTGATTATGACCCACAATTGACAAATTCTTGTCGTGATTCAACATAAAATATTGCATTTTTGACCTCATTAGTATGAAACGACACCATCTGTAATTACGCCTATTTATTTCCTCATGAAAAGAATTTTTTTTCGTCCGCTTTTTTCGGGACAGTTTAAAATTAGAGTCTATGAATTTTTAGGTGTACTGAAAAGTTTCGAAATGGGGGTGGCATAAGTTTGAAAACTCGACGAGTTTCAAAATCTAGTTACATATTTAAAAGCCGTTTATTATCACCAGTCAAATCAAAGATGCTCTTAATTCGTAAGTGATTTTTATATTTAAAAAATTGGTGTTTTTAATTTTTATTTGTACAAAAAGCTAGTGAAACCGCACGAAGGGCGATTACGCTCGAATAACGTGTTTCGACTTTTGTCCGGTTGTTTGGATTTCAATCACGCGTAATGACCGAATCTCCATCACGGGTCAAAAGGGGTTTTTACCTTTGTCACGCTCATTCCGCGTGATAGTTGTACCCGTTTTTCTCCGTAAACTATTTGCCTAAATTTTCATCTTTTCTTAGAAAGGCCTTACCAATTTTATTCACGACAAAATCAGATTATCATTTTGTTCGATAAAGCCTACATTCAAAGGGGAAAGTCCAAAAGGTAAACTTAAGATTTCAAAAGGTTAACCTTTTACGTTTCAAAATAAACTTCGATCTCCTAAATCAATGAATGAAGAAAATGAATTAATTTTTATGATTAAAATAAATAAAAATTGATAAAATGACTTTGTATTTCAATTTATGAATGTTTAATAAAGCTAAAAGCTAAGAAAGCTTTTTCCTTAACACAGCCAATTTTTTGTAAATTGGGAGCAAATTCTAAAACTTGACAAAACGACGGTTTTTAGCTTCGTTTAGCGATGAAATCTCCATCCATGATAACCTTTTTTGTCTTTAAATATTTTTGAAAATGTTTTTCCCTGTTAAGATTTGTTAAATACCTTTTCTGAACTTTATAAAACGTCAGGTACTGACTTTGATTTAATCTCGGTTAGAAAATGCGATGAATAAAAGCAATTCTCATACTTCCGGCGGTGTTTTGCATTCTTTTGACGTCGTTCCGATCGATTTAATGTCCCCCCTTTTTTTTCATCTTCGACATTCACATTCGAAGAATAGTAAATTAACTTGTGAATAAGGCCCGGAATGCAAGAAGGGCGAGTATGACAGTGAAAGTCATTTTTAATTTCAAAACGTCCCCTTTCTACTATCAGGAAATTGGGAAATCAAAAATCAAGTTATTAAAATTCACCGAGAGTCTTCAGGAATATCTTCAAGGGTACATCTTTTAAATTGTTCTCAATTATAGATACGGGGATTTTTTTTCTCTCTTCTTCTTCCTTCCCCCCGGTTGAATAATGCAGTCCAAGGTGGCAAAAAAGGTCGAGGGTGGGAAAGTACTCGGAGGGTTATTTTTGTTGTCCTTGGGGCTTTTGACAAGAGCATTCCGAGGCAAATTTCAGTGGGGGAGAGGCGGGAAATAAAGAGGTTTTATGCGCCGAGTTGTCACTACAAAAAAAGTCCCTCGTAGATTCGCTACAGGCACGTGTATACTCAAAAAGGCAATTTTGAAGGATTACGGCGTAATCGTTTTGTCTCCACACATAAACAAGATAAAACAAAAAAATAAACTCCTTTTTTTTAATGTAAAAGAAGCATTTTTAGTGACCCATGAGAGGAGGAGGAGATAGCCACTGCACATTTGATCGTTTTCGTAGCTCCCCTTGGTGTCATGGTTTTTGTAGCTTACTCCCCGGACGGATTCCGGACGAATTGGAAGTTTTGTAGTAAAATAGAAAAATCAGCACCTCCTTTTAAAACCCTTTTTCATATAATATGCAAAGAAGAACCTTAAAATTCTATTTTACAATCTAAGAAAACTAGAAAAGAAGAAAAGAATTTAATAAAATTTAAGACATCCGTGGGAGTTGAATCTACGACCTTACATTCCCAACACTTCAGGCTACCTCAGTGTCAACCAGTCTTCCAGGAAATTCTATTACTTAAAATTAACAGGAAAAAGAGAAAACTAGGAAAAGAAAAAAAAACTAAGAAGAACGAGTGGGATGAGAATCCAGATCGAAGACACTCTCAGTACATTAACTCAGTTGATAAAGCCTTGGCCTAGAAACCCAAAGGTCGTTAGTTCAAACCCCACCAGGTGCCTAAATTTTTTCATCTCTTTTCTCCTTTCTTATTTTTCTTCGTTTTATATAATAAAAAATCAGCATTTGGTGAACTTTGACCTATGAATAAACAGCTAAAATTTAAAATAATGTTTAAATTTGATACAGGCTAACACTTGCTGTATTTGGATGATAATTAATCTCCAACGAAAATAAACCTTTTTATAAAAACACAAAGCTTTTAAACGTTTCCATGTTATATTTTATATAAAAGCATACGCCATCTTGGAAAATGTATTATTCATGAAACATATTTTTAGACACCGAATACAGCATTTCGTCCAAAAACGTTAAAACTGTCTTGGAAGTTTTCTTCGTTGAAGGAAAGAAATTAAAAGAAGGTTTTGCCGTGATTTTTCCGTGAGGTGGTTTTTTTTTCTTAAGGGAAATATTTTCTGATAGAAATTACTAAACGCTTAAACGTTTAGCCTTCTTGTTTTTTAAATAAATTGACTTGCTAATTTTTCATGATGGGAGGGATCCTTATCTACATTTTCTTCCCCCTCGCTTTTTAAATAGCCTTGAGTTAAATGTCCTGAATCTATTGACTTTATTGGAGCTTGTTCATAAAGTATACGGGAAAATGCTTGAGGGTTATTTTTTCCTCAATTATTTCCAACGTGGGAGTTTTTCTTCATAGCTTACTCAAAAATAGGCATGAAGAAAATGCTAAACTATTTTATCGGTCAAAATGTTTATACGTTTTTGAACATAAAAAATACTTTCATCGCCACCCTTAAGCCAAAATCGCTCCCATAAGTGGTTTCATAGTCCCCTAGAGGGCGATAGCATCTTTTTTTGAATACCGCAGCTCCGTATTATTTTTGAGATACTCCACAAGGTCTCATTACAGCTGAATGATAAATAGTACCCAGAACGTAAAATTTAAAAAATACCCGCGCCTACCTAAAAATGGTCTCATATTTTTCATTTGCATTTAATTAAGAGATAAATCAGCGTTTTGACCTCCGGTAGATTTGCGCTACTCTCCCCGTAGGGCATAGTTGATATTAGTTTGCCTAAAACCACAGGAGGGTTATTAATACGGGCTTTAATCCCGGGAGGACACCTGAAAAAAAAAAAACGGGCTTTTATACCGGAAAAAACTTAATTCAACCCCAACCATATTTTTTTGTGACTTTTGTTTTCGCCGGGTAATTCCAAGAGCACCGTGATTTACTCTAAAAACGTGGTCGCGAAGGATTTGCCTACATTACCGCCCTTTTCTATACCCTCAGAGGGGATCCCAGGGCTCTAATAAAAACTTGTTTTGGAAACCTTTTTTTTCTTTCACTCTTTACTGTTAATACTAAAGGCATATACGTGTATCTTTTAGCCTTACATTTCTTTCGAAACCTTATACATATGCGATGCAGACCGCTCTGGATTAGTCTTTTTTCCTCTCTCTCTCCTGAAAGAATTTTTCTTTTTACAAAAAATAATTATGTAGGTACTTTCGCCTCCGTGCATATTAATATTTAAACGGGCAAAGGCAAAACTCGTTTAATCTCACGTAAAAGCCTGGTGAAATAATTTTAAAACCTACTTTGTACAAAAAAATTCTTTAAAAAAAATAATTTTTTTTTAGAAACAAAATTTGGGACTGATTGATAAAGTTTCTAATCAATCAATCGGAAAGGGGCCTTTCTAGGCAAATCAAAGAGGGTGGAAATAAACGATAAATGATGAAAGATCGTCTGATAAGAATCTCGGATCTCTCTGAAAACCCATTCGAGAAAATACAAAGTCCGAAATTCAAAGGGTTTAAAAAGTCATTCCGAGAAAATCCCTTTTGACTTGTTTAAAAGCATTGGTTCGCCTAATTGCGTTTTCCCTTTCAATGAGCCTAATTTATTTTTTTCATGATCTATGGGCATTAGAATTTTTTTTAAATTTAAATTCATTTAAATATTTTTTTCCTTGCCACGATGCAGAAAAAACCCATCTCACCCCTTCGAGTCAATCTCTATTGAAATTGAAAAAGTATAGAAGAAAAAAAGTACTGGTTGGCTTCCCACGAAAACTTCCTTAAAGAGAAGTAACAATATAAGAGGGGGGAGTATATGGGAGTGGGAAGTATATAGGAGGGGAGTATATGGGAGGGGAAGTATATGGGAGGGGAAGTATAACGGAGGGGACATAAATGGAGGGGGAAGTATATGGGATGGGAAGTATAACAGAGGGGGAAGTATAAGGGAGGGAAAGTATAACGAAGTAAAACGAAGGGAAAGTATAAAGGAGGGGGAAGTATGAAGGAGGGAAATAATTAGGGAGGGGGAAGTTTCTTTTTTGACAAAAAATTTTCTAATTTTTTTTTTTTTGAAAAATTTTTTAAGTTCTTTTTTTTGAAAATTTTTATAAGTTTCAAGGTAGAAATAATGGGCTCTTTGGTCTACGGATGTGCCTCTCGTAATGGGTAGAAGTATGAAATTTCTCCCTGCTAAAAAAAATAATTATTAAAAAGTGGCAATTTTTTGCACCAAAAATTCGTAAAAAATATTAGGAGTCTTTGGTAAAAATTTGGTGAAAATCGGACCAAGCAACGGTTCGGCCGTATCGAATTTTTTAAATTTCAAACAGACTTTTCTCTCTCATTTTTACGAAATTCAAAAAACGCCCTCGTTACATTCTTCTTCACCGGCTAAAGAAATTTGTGTAAAAATTTGGTGCAAATCGGATGAAAACTGTGGCCGTAAGGTGTTCCGGAAAAAAATGCTACGGACGGCCGGCCGGAACCACAGACAAAGTTGAGATCGGTAAAGATCAATATTCAATTTGACCCTCCGTTGTCTGGAAGACCCTTCCCCCAAAAACCCGACGTGGAGGGTATTACAATAACTTCTTTAAGGAGGTTAAAAAGTAGGTAGTTTTATCATACAAGGAGGTTGAAAAAGTTTGAAATTTCAGAAGCTATTTTTGAAATATTAGAGGAAGGAATAAAGCAGTATAAAATCCCGAAAAGGGAGAAAAAGGCCACCCCTCGAAGGAACACTTGAAACTCTTTAATACTGCTAGTTATTCAGTAGCCAAATCCTCGCGTGGAGTTGGGAATCCCCTGGCTTTTATCACACTTAAATTTCTATCAGGAAATCCTTTTTTTAGGGGGGAGAAGCTAAAGTGAAAGTGAAACCCTCGAGGTTGAAAAAAAAATGACCGCGTTAGGTGTAGGATGGAAGACCATTTCTTCTGAACCCAAAAGCTTTGTTTTAAAGTAGTAATTTTTCCTCAAAAACCCTTCCCGAACTCCTGAAGGTTAAGCTGTTTTGGCGTAAATGGAATTTTAGGATCATTGACTCTAAATCTTTTCTTTTAGTTATTCTGAAGTGAAAGAAAAAAAATTCTCAAACTTTTTCAATCATTTTTAATTAAAATACCTTCTTGTCCATTCGGAAGGGGAATCGGTTCTCCGCCTTCTCTCCTCCACGTAATATTCGGAGCGGGCGACCCTGATGCTGCACATCGAAAGCTGACATTGCTCCCTTCCCTAACGACCATATCCGTACTCGTCCCATAATCCAGAATATCAGGAGGAACTATAACAAAAAAAAATTAATTAAAATTATGTACAGGAGAAATGGAAATAAGGGCATTGTGTAAGTTTACCTGGTGACCGCGGGGCCAATTTGACACTGATTTCAATGACAAAAGCTACAAGGGAGTAAATTATAATGTTGTATAACAATTAGGGCTGATTACCATCATGTCGTTCCCATGAGGATATTGATTTATGTAAAATTGGAAATTAATTTTGAAGCTTTTAAACATCTTATCATTTTATAAGAAATCGTGGAAGGGGAAATAAGAATTTTTAATCAAGATGGAGATAAAAAATAGCAATAATTTCTTTTTATTATATTTTATTAAAGAATGTTTTTATTATATCCCGTAGAGATGTCACCTTTTTAACTTTTTTTTTCCCGCTTGAAGGAAATTATTTTTTAAGAAAAAGGAATTCATTTGAAAATTTCATAAGGTCTTTTGCACGGCCGACAATAGTTTACGGAAGCTCCTGATAAGTACTTTTTTCCCCCGCAATAAGAAACTCTTTGATGGCCAAACTGAGCCGAATCTTCCGTAAGTTAAGGGTCTGTTATGCTACTTTTTTATAGCATTATTTCTTTAGTGATTTGTTTCTAATTTCGCGGGAAAACAGTTGGTTTTTTATATTTTTTTCTTTTTGATTTGGCTTTAGAATAAATTTATTTACATAAATACGGAAGATTTTTCTCAAAAATCAGAAAAAAACGTCAATTTTTAAAAATAATATTGAGGATTAAAAATTTAAAACTTCGATAAATCGAGGTTGTACTTATATTTGGAATTTTTTAATGAATGTAAATGCTAAGAAAGTTTTATCCTAACCACAGTCAATTTTTCGTAAATTGGGAACAAATTCAAAAATTTGTAAAAAAACCTTCTTCTGATTCGATTAGATCCGAATATTGTTTCTAAATTACAGGAAAAAGAAAAAGTACTGGTTTGAAGAGCTTCCAACGAAAACTTCCGAGAAGTAACAATATAGGAGGGAGAAGTATAACGGAGGGGACGTACGACGGAGAAGGAAGTATTACGAAGGGGGAAGTATAAAGGAGGGGGAAGTATAAAGGAGGGGGCAGTATAAAGAGAGGGAATTATAAGGGAGGGGAAGTATAAGGAGGGGGAAGTATAAGGGAGAGGAAGTATAAGGGAAAGGGAAGTATTTTTTCGAAAATTTTTCCAAATTTTATAGTTTTTTTTTTAATTTTCCGAGGTTTTTTTTCTTTTTTTGAAAAAATTTTCCGGGTTTTTTTTTCAAAAATGTATTGTATGTGTTCTTTTTTTAAGTGTCAAGGTAGAAATAATGGGCTTTTTCGCCTACGGATGTGCCTCTCTTAATGGGTAGAAGTACGAAATTTCTCTCTACTAAAAAAAGAATAATAATTAAAATGTGGCAATTTTTTTACACCAAAAATTCGTAAAAATATAAGAAGGAATTGGTGAAGTATAAAGGAGGAAAGAGTAAAGGAAGTATAAAGCAGGGGGAAGTATAAGGGAGAGGAAGTATAAGGAAGGGGAAGTATAAGGGAGAGGAAGTATAAGGAAGGGGAAGTATAACGGAGGGGAAGTATTTTTTCGAAACTTTTCCAAGTTTTTTTTTTGATAAAGTTTTTTCAAGAAATTTTATAAGTTTTTTTTAACTTTCCGAGTTTTTTTTCTCAAAAAATTTTCTAATTTTTTTATATTTATTTTTATTGGTATCATAATAACTTCTTTGAGGAAGTTATAAAAAATGCTAAAAAACCAACTGTTTTGTTGCAAAAGTGGTATAACGGACCCTTAAGAAAAGTTTTGATATTCTATTGACCTAATGGATATTAGTTTATTTTGATAAGCAAACGTAAATATTTTAACCATTAATTTTGAATTATAATCAATATAACACGTTCCTGTAATGCCCTTTTAACGCTTTAACCCGATTACCTCAAAAGCATTAAAGCTCGCGGTCGATTTAACGTAGTATTCAAATATAATATTAACAAAATAGTTGAAATTTTGATGTGGTAATATAAGAAGCCATTAAGTTTATTCAACTGAAATGTTTTGATGCCTTTTCGAAATATATACAATAAAAAAGAGGGGGAACAAAAAAAAGCCCATGATCCCCTTTATAAATGTTATTCTGATCAGATGCACCCCGTTCGGTGTATAAAAAGAATCAACCCTCAAGTTTTATACGACTGTAAAAAGGAAGGGTGGCTGAGGAAACAGTAATATGAGTGACAGTTGCAGTCAAAGTTGAATGACGCAGACAAGACAGGCTCCTTCTCTCCCTACGCTCGAATAAACCAGCATCCGCGTGTTAAAACAATAAGAAAAATGAGCTGGGGACTCAACATCTTTTTCATCGAACGTCGATGCTAATAGATCACAAGCTATCTCCTTACGTGTCGACGCTTATCAGACGCTGTCCGTCCCCCTAATCTCGACGTGAAAATCCGGCGTAACGACATCACTCTATTATAACGCAGAAGAATAGTTTAAGCACTTGAAAAACAAATATTTGTGTACACGGTATTCGACGAGTATCGTAAGATCAAGATTAGAGACACGCCATCGATAGCGACCTGATTTGTAAAATCAAATGTTCAAAATGAGTCGTTCACACGATTCAATCGGTGCTTTATCGAATTTAGTCACGTTATCTAATTTGTTGACACCTCGTTTTTTTTAAATACGTAAAAACTAGGTCCGTACGCACACGGCAGAAAAAAAAATCTTCGTTCTTTTCATCATATTCTGAAAATGAAAAGATTTGCATCTTTAAACCAACTTTTTCATGTAAAAACTGTGGCATTACCGTAGTGCCACGACAAAGACGCTGCAGCAGGAAGCGAACTCCGGTGGATCCAGAACGAATCACAAAACAGAGCGCGCCGGTTCTGTCCAATTACCGAATGAGCGTTACAGGCCGAGCGTGACGGCTCAGCCTCATTCAGTACTTTAAAAGGATAAAAAAGTTAATGTTTGTGATGGATTATAATCCCATAACTGAGAAAATTTATACGGGAAATGTCATAGCTCCCCCCTTAATATCCGCCCCTATAAAGTATTCCTAATGAAGTCACCAGGTCAGTTAATTAAAGCTCTTGTAACAAGGTGTAAGATTCGTCCTCCTTCAACAAACCCCGGGGATTTCAAAAGGAGCCGCACCCCAATAACATGTAAATTTAGGTCTCTTCTCAAATCCTTGAATGTATTAGGTTAAGATAGCGGGTGTCGGGTGATTGGCCGGCAGTGACATGTGACATAGCATCGCCATTAAACCCCCGACCGACCCCCCTTTCTTCTCCCCGGACTCGGGTTTTCCAATCCGAAACCCACACTCGAGTGCTTCACTCAGCCTACAGAATCGCACCCTTCAGAGATTAGCTCTCTGATTCATTCCAGCCCTCTTACTTCAACCACCCCAACCCTCTTTAAACCATTCTCACTTGAGTACTAACAAATGTGCTTCTATAACCATCTCTTTTTTAACCTAATTAAAATGCTCTAATTGATAAATCAATAAATCGCGCACTTCGACACGTTTACTTCAGTCACCCCAAAAATCCTTTTCCACATTAAATTCTTAAAAAGGATTAAAACAAAGAATTTTGGACAAAAAATTAACCTAAAAGCCCAAAAGAGCTGTAAAATGTATTTTTAAAAAGGTAAAGAATGCTACTGGTTATTCAACCATAACCTAACCAATTAGGAAAACCTCAAGCCTGGTTATAGACCAAGTTGGCGGTATCAAAGTTCCAAATATAGAGGTAGCTGATGTTCAATCTGAATGATCCTTTATGTGATTTCAAATGATCTTTGCACCCGTCCGTAAAATTGTTTTTAACAGTTGGTTTTAATTAATTTTACTTCGAAAAACCCGATGTCATATTCGAAAATAACCGTTACGAGTAACACTTTAGGGAATAACGCGGTCACGTTTTATGCAATTAGTCCTTTGATTAGCCTACGTTTCCAAGAGCCACGAGCCGGAACGTTTCGGGTTAATTTTCACCCTGCCACTCATGCGATAATTTGGAATCCATACCGTAAAATGAAGTCCGACTGAAAAACCAAAAAAACTTTTCACCCTGAAGCTTTTTATGAATAAAAATCACCCTCTTATAGCAAATTAAGCAGATGGCAGTAAGGGGTGTTTGCCCTGTCAATCTTCATCCAGATGAAAAACTCTAATGGATGGAAGATTTCGGCTTAGAAGGGAGGGATAATTATTTCCCATTCGATCACTGTCCTTGAAGGGGCGCTACTTGTTTGGCCTATCCATTACTGCCAATTCTATAAATAGATAAAATACCGATAGAACCTGAGTTACCCCTCAAACGATCCACAAAACGAATAGAAAATAAATCTAATTATTACACCTAATTTACTGCATTTATTTCTCATAAATTACGCGTATGTGCTCCGTTAATTATATCAGATTTATGGCCGTTCAGAGCGAATGTAGGGGTCAAAGCAATGCGACATTTGGAAAAAGAAAAATCCTTACTCAATTAAGACTAAATATAAAATTATTGATAATCTAATTTTTATTGCTTATGTATTCCGCAAGGTGCTTGATTTTAATAAAACAATCATGGATTAACTGTGATAACGGGTATCTCACGATGCGTTTCGGCTTAAAAAGCCTCGTCAGGTGAGCTATTCCCTCTACCACAATCATTTTTCTTTTCACTGTGAACTTTATCTCCGAGAGATTTAGTAGACACAGCGGGAAGCTGAAAACCTACTGTTTCCCGGAAGCTCACCGCCGCCACCGTTCTCCAAGAGATAGAGCCACTCACCACCTCATTATTGGTTTAGTAAAATAAAATTATTCATACATTATTTTAACTACATCACTACAACTGCTTGCTAAAAGGATAAAGAATAATACAATTATACTAAAGGAAAAAAATTTCAAAAGTGCTTATGTCTTAAGGCTTCTTCAGCTACTTGTTAATGATATAAAAAGTCGATGGTATAGAGTTTAAATACAACCGGTAAGGACAGCGATAGTAAAATACGCTAAAAACCGGTTATAAAGGGGTTATCTTGGCTCAGATAGCAAGACTGGTTTTTTTTTTTTTTTTTCAAAAAACCGAGGATAAAGGAAGAAGGAATGGGGTTAAAGACCGAGACTTTGGCATAAAAATTTATTTGATTTAGAAGGGGATTTTGCATAAAATATCGAGGAAAAGCCAATAGATACCTAGACAAATTAGGAAAAAAATCCAAAAAATTTGGAAAAAGGGTTTTTTTAATCAAAAGACCGCCAAGATAGCGAGGAAAAAGTGGTTTTTCTGGTCTAATGACTGAGGAACACTTACAGGAATCTTCCATTAACTGTTGTGGCTGTAAAACAGTCCTTTTCTGGTGCCCTTGATTTTTTACTATGAGCATTATTTTGTTTAAAAACCTTACATAATTAACTCCTGTAATTTTTTTAAACGTCAAAATCTGTTTTTGCAAACTCTTAACTTTTCAGTTTAAAAACGCTACATTTTCCAAATATAACATAAATTAACCCGAAGTTTAAATCAATATTTAATTAAAAAATATGTTCCAATATAAATGGAAAAAAAAATTTTTTTTGAAAAGGGATAAAAAAAGTTGTTAAGCTTAAAGGGCCCTTTGAACCATTTCGAAAAGGTAATTGGCGACCCTTCTTTTAAAAAGAACGCGAACAACCCTTGAGCTTATCTTGTTTAATTAACCGTGTTCTGTTTTGAGATTCCCACGATTTATATCGAAAATTTTAGAAATAATGGAAAAAGTGAATATTCTCATGTGTGGGGGTTTAAATCGACTCTTGTGTGCGTAATCCTACCTCTAAGCCTCTGGGCTTGACGCGATTAATTTCGGGTAGACGTTGGTGATAGAGGCATTATCCAGTGATTAATTCAGTAGGGGAGAGCACATTTTAAACTTGGGATTTAAGTGTTCCCCTTATTAAATATTTAAAAAGGTTGAAAAAGTTTTATTGATTTATTTACCGACGACGTCTAAGAAGCCGACTTGGCTTTTCATAGGGTCGGTGTTGATCTGGCACATGTACCATCCCCGGTCGGATTGTCGAAGTTCTTTTATGTGAAGATACCACGTACGGTGGTCCGAATGAGTTACGCCGATTCGATGGTTTTTCGTTATGACGTGACCGTGAATGGTGAGTATCGTCTGAGTGTCAACTCGCAGCCACGCCACCTGCAAAAATTCAAAATTTGTTAAAATTATACTTTAACTTGCTAACTGGACAAGTAATTAATCCACTTCAAGCCTTTTTTTTCTATTTTCGCCTTCCCTTACTTTTCCCGGGAGTTGGCACGGGCTAATTGGTCACGCAGAGCCGTTATACACGCTACGCCTTGCGTACCTTTCATGCAATATACAGACAACGAAGATTTTATTGATATTTTAAAAAAATATTGAAAACTTTATGAAAGAATAAAGAAAATCCCCCTCACCTCAGAAACAATCCGACATCGGACAAATATTGGAAGAGACGAGGGTTCGAAAAACAGAAGTCTCTTCTATTTTAAGCCCTTTCAGGGGAAGTAAATTATGTTCCTTTTTCCGAAAATGCTAACAAAGAGATAAACAGAGAACATTATTAAAGACCCTTTGGCGTTTATAATGAAGGAGGAAAAGGTAGGGAGAAAAAAAAATCCACGAATTAAAAGACAACAAAATTAAATTGAAAAAAACACTTATACTATTCTTGATTTTTTTGCTTACTGCCGAAAACCTTGGAAACAAATTTTCAAATGGCACGGAAGACCTTTGAAATTAAATTCCGGAGGCGGCACGTACATATTCCGCTGGTTAGGACGAGACCTGAATTTGTTTACTAAGGCCACTCACTCAAAACAAATTAATTCCACACGTGGATTTTACTTCAATTTAATAAAGTTTGCTTACATTTTGAGAAATGGGCAACAGAGTCCTTATTTTCTCAATTTTGTTGAGTTTTTCTTGGAATTTGGAAACCACGTATTTCTCGTTCTTAGTTAGCTTTTCATGAGTTTTCTTAGGTAATTCGGAAAAGGGACTCTTTTTCCATCTGTTTTTCAGTTTTTCCTCTCTTTAAGGGCAAAAAAGCTCAATATTTACCTGGTTCTTTGGGATATTAGAGTCTAAAGCTGAAAGACTGAGTACGCTGATATCTCGGGAACGACTTGACCGATTTCGTTAAATTATCACTTTGAAAGCTCTTTGAAAGGCGCTTTCAAAAAGGTTAAAGTTGCCTACTCTGTATATCTTACGGTTTTCTTGATATTTTAGTCTGAAGCTGAAAGACTGAGTACTCCCCCAAATCAAACTTAAAAGGCGGATATTTCGAATTCTGCTAGATTGATTTTCTTAAATTTACCACCTTTTAGAAAGCTCTTTTAAAGGCGTTTCGGATAGTTGACCCTTTTGAAAGAATGAATATTGCTTAACATATTTTTTTTCAGATTTCCTTTTTTTTTACCAAAAAAACCTTCAAAATAAAATTGGCTTATGTCCTACAAAATCCTCTTTTTTCTAGTTTTTCAGGAGTTTTTCTTATATTTTTTATTATTTATTATTATTTTATTAATATTTTTTAATTTTAAATAAAAGCCCTTCCTAATGAATTTCGAGCTGTTTTCATCAGTATTACTACCTATAAACATAATTTTTTTTCGCGTCTAGTCCTAAAATTTACTCCCCCTCCTAAATTTCATTCTAATTTTACTACCCCTCCCAATTTTTTCTTCTAGATAATTTTTTTACCTAGAAGAAAAAATATTTGATAAAATAATTGCTAAAATAAGAAAAACTTTTACTAAAAATTACCTAGAACATATGGCGTAGAACGTAAACTTCTCAATAAAGTAACTACCGTTCCCTAGAGACAATAATTTCAAATTATTGGGTGTTTAAACCTCTATCTCTAAAAAGATGAATTTACGATATAAATTTTATATATATAATTTTTTTTAGAGCAAAACGTTTAAATTTATGACTTGGGAAAGTAAATGTTGTAAATGGGGTAATTTATAAAGCATGTAAATATAAATTTTCAGTGATGGAGGGTGAAGTATGGGATGGGCGTAAAGAAGAGAACGTGAGCCACTTACAAAGTCCAAATGCAACCGATGTAAATATTGTGTGTAAAGACGGTCAAGGCTGAATGTATTGGAGTCAATTTGAATGCCTCCCTTTATCAAACCGATGGGGAAAAATTGATATTTTACTGCAAAGAAAAGGTTTTTTTTTTCTATTTTTCCCATCTTCTTTTTCTACCGCAGCACTCTCAAGATACCGGCTATTACTTTCCCTTCTCTTCCTCTTTTTCTTCTATTCTTCACGACGTTTCTTTTATTTCCCGTGGGCCTTAGTGCGGCCCCTTTGGACAATACTCCTTCAATTAGGATCCACCTATAAAGGGGTTCCGGATAGAAAAAAAAAGAAAAAACTACTCGGACTTTACTTTTTTTTGGACTGGAAGAGAGATTTCCATTTATATATGCTTGTTGGTGGGAAATTCAGTTTTTCCATTTATATTGGTGTACGTGCCTCAGTTTAAACGGCTGCTCCCGACGGGAACTATTGTCATGCATTGCTTCATACAGTTCCAATCATCTAATCTCTTTATAAATCCCCTCAAATAGTCCAACATAATGAATTTATTTGCCCTTATAATCACTCATAAATCCCAATTGAAGATAAATAATATTAATTTCATTAAAAATTAGGAAATGAAAAAAAATTAAAGCAATTATTTAATCGTTTGTACTTCATTAAATAATATTTTTTAATCAAATATCAAATAAGTGTATAATATTTTTATATTCTTTAAAAAAAATTAAGCCTAAAAGAATAATGTTATTGGACCAAAAATTTTAGCAGAGCGTGGTTTCGATCCACGGACCTCTGGGTTATGGGCCCAGCACGCTTCCACTGCGCCACTCTGCTCTACGAGTAAAGAGGGCGAAAATGCTATACTTATATTAAAAGTTCAAGGATTCGGACTAATATTTAATTTTTTTTTATTTTTTGAGCATTTATTAAGCGTTTTGGAGTTTTTATTGTGTTAAAAATAAATTATTTTATACGTCAAAATAAGGGCTAGTGATAAAAACTTAGATTTTATCTTCCTTAAAGAAGTTATTGTGATACCTATACCCTCCACGTCGGGTTTTAGGGGAAGGGTCTTCCAGACCCCGGAGGGTCAAATCGAATATTGATCTTTACCGATCTCAACTTGTCAGTGGTGCCGGCCGGCCGTAGCAGTTTATTCCGGAACACTTTACGGCCACAGTTTTCAACCGATTTTCACCAAATTTTCGCACAATTTCTTTAACCGGTGAAGACGAATGTAACGAGGAGATTTTTGAATTTCGAAAAAATGGCGGAGATATGTCTGTTTGAACTTTTAAAAAATTCGCTGCGGCCGAACCGTTAATCCTATTTTCACCAAATCTTCACCAATTTCTCCTTATATTATTTAAGAATTTTTGGTGTAAGAAAGTTGCCATTTTTTAAATTATTATTTTGTTTTTAGTAGGGAGAAATTTCATACTTCTACCCTTTACGAGAGGCACATCCGTGGGCCAAAGAGCCCATTATTTCTACCTTGAAACTTGAAAAAAAAAAATTCAAAAAAAACTAGGAAAATTTTTCAAAAAAAAATCTCCCTTATAATTCCCCCTCCTTTATACTTTCCCTCCCTTCGTTATACTTCCCCACCCATATATTTCCCCTTCGTTTTACGTCCCCTCCGTTATACTTCCCCCTCCTATATTGTTACTTATCTTTAAGGAAGTTTTTGTTGGAAGCTTCAAACATCTACTTTTTTTCGTTTTGCCCAATTGATAGGCGGTTTCTTTGTTTTTTTTTGGGCTAAAAAATAACCTTTTTTCCTTCCTTCACAAAACGATTCTCAGTTAAAATTTACCTACTTAAAATTAGTTTTTGGTCATTTTTTCCCTTTATAAGAAACCCCTTTTTCCTGACTTTAATGACAGGAAAGGAAATAAACAGAGGCCATGGGCGTCTGCCGAAAAATCTTCTCAAAAGGAGGATTCGTGGTAAAAAAAAATCGAAGAAAACACCTAAAAATGGAGTAAAGGTACGGTTGAAAGGGTTTTCGGGTCAAAAACAGTAAGCAAATTGAAAAATCCCGGTTAAAATTGATTTTTTAGGCCCAAAAAGATTTTAAAATTTTTTTATTCCTAAATACTAAAGAATATGCCCAAATTATCCGTTGTAAATACTTTTCCTCATCAAAATTGGGTAAGTACCGTAGGTAATTTTTACACTTTCTTATTATTGAAGTTTCAATTTGATGGGGTGAAAAAAAATTTACGTCTAACGGTTGTCTCCTGAGAGGATGTTTATGAGGATCGTGTTGGTTGATAAATTAAGATTTACATATTAAACAGTCCCTCAAGTATCTCTAGGTGTCCCTTAATTTTCTCGTTTCCCTACGAAACGATAGTAAAGGGGAGTCGAGTGCTATTTTACAGGGGGGAAGCAAATATTTGCCTTGCAACCAAAAGAGGGTTAGGATATACCACGTGCGAGCTATTGTCTTCCCAGATAGCGCACGTGGTGTTCCCTTGATCCCAGACAAACCGCGGGTAACATCGCAGCTTCAATTAAAACACGAATGTTAATGAACTCATTGTTCCTTCACCCCGAGGAATATCATGTTCCATACCGTCTTCGGTTTAATTAATTTCGGGTTCTTTTGATCCATCATATTAGCCGGACATGAAATTGCTTTTTAGATAAACCGGAATCGCACTTGACCAACGGCTTGCTACTTGAAAAATTCTTCTCACGCACTCTCCCCAAAAAAAAGATTGATGGATCGTTCTCGATAAAAAGCTCAGAGAATCGCCATTTTAGAAACTCGTGTTAAAAATCAAACTCAAATATTTAATTCCTTCTAAATTTGAACATTTTATTGATTTTCCGTCTGACTAGGCGTGAACGCCTTTTCAGAGTTAGAAACTCAAACGGTCACAAATTAGAAAATTCTTCTTTTCATTTTGAAGGGAACTGAAAAGGGCTTAGGGTCCCTTCGACAGGACAAAGCGATACTTTTCAATTAAGCAGTATCCAATTTCTTAAAGTATTTTTTCATAACTTTTTTTTTTTATATGGAAGTTTTGATTGAAAATGGTCATTTTAAACCTTGACATTTTTGAATTTTTTTTTTCTTCCCCTTAAAAAAAAAGTTCCAACTCCTCTCAAGTAAGAATTTTTTACTAGTTAGTAGGAAAAGAAAAGTTTAGGAAACAATTTAAACCACTTTAATTTCTTTAAAATTAAACTTTTTAAACATAAAACCGAGAAAAATACTGGTATGGAGCCTCCCTCAGAGTAGGGAAATTAGTATTATTAAATTAGTTATTATTAGGAAATTAGTATTAGTTAACAGGGGAAAGAGAATGAAGAAAACGGATATCCCACGGATAGAAAGGGAAAATTAAAATGGAAGAGATAACGAGAAGTACTGGTTTGAAGAGCTTCCAACGAAAACTTCCTTAAAGAGAAGTATCTATATAGGAGGGGGAAGTATAACGGAGGGGACGTAAAACGTAGGGGAAGTATATGGAAGGGGAAGTATAACGGAGTGGGAAGTATATGGGAGGGGGCAGTTTAAGTGAGGGGTAGTATAACAGAGGGTGAAGTATAACGGAGGGGGAAGTATAAGGGAACGAAAGTATAACGGAAGGGGATGTTTAAGGGAGGGAAAGTATGAAGGAGAATTTTCCAAGTTTGTTATTTCGAAAAATTTTCGAAGTTTATTTTTTTTAAATTGTCCGAGTTTTGGTTTTTTCCAAAAATTTTCCGAGTTTTTTTTTTCAAAAAATTTTCCAAGTTTTTTTTCCGAAAAATGTTATACTTAAGTATCTTTTTTCAAAAATTTTTTAATTTTATTTTTCAAAAAATTTTTTAAGTTTTTTTTTAAATTTTTTTTTCTAAAATTTTCCGGGTTTTCCGTTTTTTTTTTTTTTTTGAAAAATTTTCCGGGGGGGTCAAGAAGTGAACAAGACAAACGCGATAGACGGCCGGCCGGCACCACAGACACCCAAAAGTTAAAACGCCATGAAGAAGACCGTCTCTTCGTCAAATGAAAAAAAATTCGCTGAAAAATCGGGAGGTTTTACCATAAAAAAAAAGAATTTTCTCTATTTACCTTAATAGACCATTAGAGCCCAAAAAAAAGTCACTATTATTGCTCAGATAATCTTAAGTCGAGATCCGCTCGCATTTAGAAAGGGAGAAAGTGTTAAAGTAACAAGGGCTTCATTTAAATGCTGAGCCTCCCTTCCTCGATGCCCTTTTATGATTGCAGTCGCTCAAGAGACGCATTAGAAACAGTGACTCATCCTAATCCTTCATTAAAATAAGAAAACGCTTTATTATCATACACCTTAATTTACTATCATTTGGGTTCATAGATTTCTTTCATCAGCGGCCCTTTTTTCAAGCCAAAGAACGATAAAAGCGCTTAAGAGGATTTCAGAAAAGGTCAATTAGTATTTTATTTAAACGGTGTGTAGCTGACAGGGTAAATTTCTTGTCGAATTATCTAGATAACACATTAAATCTGCATAATTGTGATATAGGCTTAAGGTAAAAGAGAGAATTACTCTCCTAAACTGCCCACAATTTTTAGCAAAATGTTTGAATTTTTTTAGAAACATAAATATTTCGCCAAACGAGTTTGTTAAAATCTTTAAAAGAAGCGGAATAATTGGAAGTTTTTTTAAAAAAGAAGTTTCACACGTCTGAAATTTTAAATAAAAAATTGCTCCATGAAGCAAAAAAACGGTAACAAGGTATCTGATATTTTATCGTTGTTTCTTTTAAAATTGAATTCTTTACGCTTTTTCCGCTGACTCATTTTTAACATTTAAATTTTGAAACGTACAATCTTAACGTTTTAATCAAGGAAAATTGTCGGCGTCACTTATCGCTGACCTCCCCCAGTGACTTAGAGGCAAGGATTTGGAGAGGGGTCGGGGCACAAATGAAGGCGTGAAATAGATAATCAACCGGCTGACAAAAGCAGACAGACAATACTGGCCTAAATGTTATCTTCCCCTTCAGCCCTAATTTTTTTCCCTTCCTTTTTTTTTTATCTTTAACCACGCTCATTGGGCTCGAACATATTTTCTTTCTTTTCTCCTATTCGAGATAACAAGGGGAGAGAGAACCTTGGATTTTTATTATTATTATTTTTTTACGCATAGTACTCGTTGTAATGAGTCAAAAGGATGTATAAGAATTTTAATGTTTTTTTTTAATTCCGCTGGGCACACCAGGTTGGCGAGACAAAAAAAGTATGGGTGTCCATCCGACGAGGAGTTTTGATTTTTTCAAAATTATTTTCCACCACACGAAACAACGTTTATAATCCCAATATCTCGGCTTCTGAGAACAGATTTGTAATCTGCGTTAACTTTTACAGGAGTTTCGGAAGTTACTTGACGTAAGCTTGACGATGGTTTTATCATTTTAATAGAAAATATTCGCCGAATTCATTAGTAAAATTAAATTGGGGTAGGGGGAATTTAAATTCTGTCCATAAACGATGAAATATTCTCGCGCAGTTCGATAATCCGAAAAAAAAGTTTAAATTTTTTAAAAAATTCTTCCGTTAAAAAAACCATAAATTTAACGGTTGCCTCATTAATTCTAATAGTAGCAAATAGAAAAGTAACTTTTTTTTTCCCTTGCTCAGCATGTGTGTTATCGGAGTAGAAAAGGGAGATTTGTATAACAAATAGTCCGACTTCGGGTCAAATAAAAGAACCGACGTCGATATTCACTTTGGTCCTGGGGCTTATAATGACATTTCACCACTCCCCTAAGGACGGTTCGGTTTAAGCGCTGAATAGAACGAAAGGGGGGTGACTTAGTGCTCCAATAAATCAAACTGAATGTCGCCTCTGATTCCTCACGTGTGTTGCCCTAGGCACGAGACTCAATGAAAAATATATTAGAGATTTAGTGAGATTTGAACCAAAAGCAATTTATTAATTGAAGTTAAAAAAACGGGGAGAAAATTTTTTTCCCCCGTGTAATCCTAGATCGGGAGAAGTTATAGCGCTGTAAAACAACAGGGATTGAATCTCGGTTGACAATCATGGGGTAGTATTTTCAGAGCAGGAGGTTAAAACGGTAACTCAGGGGTGACAATATCCTGCGAAATTCCCGCACCTGGAACGTTTCCCCCGGAGCGATCAAAGGAAATGGTTTGTCCGCCGTCCATTGTTCGCCCGTTTTCATCCAGGGAAAGGAAACGTACGCCTAAAAAAAAAATTATTGCAGTGACGGCTCTTCTACAAGTATTCTCCCTCTTTTCAGATTAATGACGCCAGGTTAAGTGCTTATAACAGCTAAAGGAAGGTTCAAGAAATAGTTAAACGGTTAAATTTAACCTATGACGGCGGGCTTGGCATGAGTCTACGGGTCAATCCCAAAACGTTCAAAAATATCAGAATCTCCTTATCCAGCTGATAAACATTTCCTCTCTATCTTTCTTAGCCACCCATGCAACGTATAAGGACCATAATTGCTTGTTTTCTGCGTCCGAGTAGACAATAATAAATTTTTCTTTTATTTTAGGTTGCTACAGATCGTCCAATTAGAAGGAAAAGTATATTTGGGGTCAATATTGCGGTGACGGCTCTTCTACAACGATTCTCCCTCTTTTTAGATTAATGACGCCAGGTTAAGCGTTTATAACTGCTAAAGGAAGGTTTAAGAAATAGTTAAAACGGTTAAATTTAACCTATGACGGCGGGCGAATTTGGCACGAGTCTACGGGTTAATCCCAAAACGTTCAAAAATATCAGAATCTCCATATCCAGCTGATTAAAATTTCCTCTATATCTTTCTTAGCCAGCCATGCAACGTATAAGGACCATAATTGCCTGTTTTCTGCGTCCGAGTAGATAATAATAAATTTTTATTTTATTTTAGGTTGCTACAGATCGTCCAATTAGAAGGAAAAGTATATTTTGGGTCAATATTGCAGTGACGGCTCTTCTACAACGATTCTCTCTCTTTTTAACTTTTAGATTAATGACGCCAGGTTAAGCGTTTATAACAGCCAGAGGAAGGTTCAAGAAATAGTTAAAACGGTTAAATTTAACCTATGACGGCGGGCTTGGCATGAGTCAACGGGTTAATCCCAAAACGTTCAAAAATATCAGAATCACCATATCCAGCTGATGAAAATTTGCTCTAAATCTTCCTTTACCCATGCAACTAAGTATAAGGACCATAATTGCCTGTTTTCTGCGTCCGAGCAGGCAATAATAAATTTTTCTTTTATTTTAGGTTGTTACAGATCGTCCAATTAGAAGGAAAAGTATATTTTGGGTCAATGTTTTCAAGTTTTTAACTTGATAACTTATAAGGGATCATTAAAAATCTACACAACCGGTTAATAACCGGTTAACTTTTTAACGAGGAAATTTTCAAACTTTCCAGCCAACTTCCGGAGGTTTTTTTTGATTCGGCTTAAAGGTCAAAAAAAAAGGAAGAAAAGACTATTTGTTTCCCGTTACTTTTTCGACGTAGATTCAAAGAAGAAAAGATAGACCTTTTTTTCTGCGGGTGTACTTCGGGGACCGTATGATCCCAAAGGAAAATAAAAGAAAACGGAAGGGGGAAAACCTTATTCTTAAACATTACCCCACGTCGCGTGCTATGTAAAAGAAAAATGAAAACCTGTCAGACTGTCGATTATGTTGATATCTTCTTATTTCTTATAGATTTCGTTTGATGTCGGAAAATATAATGGTTCGACATTGTTATTGAATTTGATCTATTTTTCCAACTCTGCTTGTTAAAAATAAACTTTTTTATTGGTTCTCTGATTCAAGAGAGACATTCATTAAGCGTGTTTCTGCAAACGTTGTAGAGCGAAGGGAACGAAAGAGGGGTGAGGGACTTCGCTAAAGCCACTATTGTTGGAGATCAGCCGCTACGGGGTTTGAGACGCAAGACAAACAGATTCGAGACCGTCCAACCCCAGAGGCTTTTCTTCGTCGATTGCTATTCCCGTCGAAACCACTTTTAGGAATCAATTTTATTCAGTAAAGAAAAAATCTTTAACCTTCCTTTAAAAAATAATGATCCTACGAGACTTTCTTGCTTTAATAAAAAGCAATCGCCTACGATAGTTGTTTAATCCGCTATCTTGCTCCTCTTAATTAACAGTTCGCTATGCCCGGGAGCCAACGGAACAGAACAATTTGTACCACAAATTAGAACGGTTTACAGCTTAGAGTAGTCAGGGATAAACTCCCCTGATATTCAAAACAACAAATCACATAAAATTTCAAAAATCATAAAATATGTATTTTGATTGTTGACTATTATAGTAAAGATCGGTTTCCTTGTCATTACCGCACACTTGAAAACATGAGATTCATGGTTTACAAAAAATTCTTCAATTAAATAAAAGAGCGGTGGATAAAAAGGTTTTATCAGTATTAACGCGGAAGATTTGTAAATCATTTTAATGAGGGCCTGTCAAAATTATTTCAGGTAAAATCTTGATATTTCAACATTGAAAGCTTTACCGAATTCAAATAGATGTCAGAGTTCAACGCCTTTGAGCAATTAAGTGAAAATCATCAGGGAGTACTTAGCGGCCCTGTTTCTCTCCTTCTAGAACGCTAATCAGAGGCTTAAACGTTTAATATTTGATTCCGATTAGCCTTTCAAACATGAACTTTCAGAGCGAATTTACGTCGCCGCTTTTATTATAAGGAGTTTACTTTGAAGTCGGAAAACCGTGTAAATTTAATCTTCGTAGCTTGTTCTCATTTAGGAAGAAGAAATAAGTCGAAACTGGTGGATTAGCCATAAAAACATAGGTATGATGACTGGTGGGTCCAAAACGCGGCAAAAATGATGTAAAAACGCCCGATTAAATAGGTGTTTATACACCAGAAAATCGAAGATAACGACCCAAACCCTGCTCAAAGAGATTTTTAACGCCCGGACCCCTGATTTAACGGGTGTTTATACACCATAAAATCGACCAAAACGACCCAAACCACGGTAAATGAGATTTTTAACGCCCAGGCCCCTGATTTAACCGGTGTTATAAGTACACCAGATAATCGACGAAAACGACCCAAAACCCGGTCAAAGAGATGTTTAAAGTCTGGACACTTGATAAAACGGGTGTTTCTACACCAGAAAATCGACGAAAAGGACACGAACCCCGGTCAAAGGCATTTTTAACGCCCGGGCCCCTGATTTAACCGGTGTTTATGTACCAGAAAATAGACAAAAACGGCCCGAAACCCGGTAAAAGAGATGTTTAACGCCCAGACAACTGATTAAACGGGTGTTTATACACCAGAAATAGACGAAAACGGATGGAAACCCGGTAAAAGGGATGTTTAACGCCCGGACACCTGATTAAACGGGTGTTTATACACCAGAAAATAGACGAAAACGGATGGAAACCCGGTAAAAGAGATGTTTAACGCCCGGACACTTGATAAAACGGGTGTTTCTACACCAGAAATCGACGAAAAAGACACAAACCCCGGTAAAAGAGAACCCCGGAAGAGAGACCTGATAAAATGGGAAACCGTCATTGAAAGAGGCTACTTAACCTTTTAACGTTTGGTGGTCTCCATACTGACCTCCACAAAAGTGCTCTGAATGGGCAAGAGGAAAATTTTTGTTTTTGAACAAATTAAGTTGGTAACCCGTTTCTATAGCCTGTTAGTGAAGTGTTAGCCGTATTTAATAAAATTTGGGAAGGTTAATATACTTGCAATTCAAATAAACAAGGTGGTCGCTAATGGATCCACCAACCGTTCTGACCAATTTTTTTTCCTTTGCCGGTTCCTTTGAAATCAACTTTTGTCGTAATCTGACTATACAATTGGGGCTCTCCGGGTACGAAGGGCGAACTCGACAACACGTAGTTTCGAGATATTCGCATTTTAAAGTTTCGGTTTTTACGTATTTAAAAAGGAAAAAATGGCGAACTCAACATAAAAATTATATGGGTGTATTCACCAAGAGGTCTAGAATCTGAAAATGAAAAAAAAACTGGAAGACCCTTCCCCAAAAACCCGACGTCGAGGGTATCACAATAACTTCTTTAAGGAAGTTAAAAAAAGTCCGATGTCGAGTTCGCCCTTCGTACCAGCGCCTCAATTGATGATTCTTAGTTAGTTTTAGGATATGAAATCAAATAAATTACGTAATAAAAGCTTATTATTTAAAAAAATACATGATTACTAATTATTTACACATAGAAAACTAACAATTTTTACACTATCAAAAAACTACTTCACCAGCCTATGTCTCTCAAACCCACCATAATTCCGCCAAGGTGGAGATGATCTCTCTTGTTCTTGATTTCATGCTAAGAAAGCTTAGTAAACAAAGACGGAAAGGGATCAAAATCCTTTCACCTCGAACAACGGACATCCTTGAGTCTAGTGCTCTCCAAAGTCAAAAATATTGGAAGAGAATTTTTAAAAACATTTCCTTCTCGTAAACCGAGTTGACAATAGGAGTCTAAATTATCACCATCAGTTCCCTCATCAAAACCGTACGAAAGGACGGGGGACAGAAATGCGTGTTGGGAGTGATAAAGGATAATTTACATATTAAGTCCTTTATGGAATGGTTAATTCAAGTTGTTTGTGTTGTAAACAAAGGGTTGTGAGAGAACCCTTCTGACATTCTCTTCTGGCGAACACTTAAACATTCATGACCCTTATGCCGCGGTTGAAAGCGGACGCTTTATTTTTTTCTGCAACTGTATGTTTAAGTCTTTATTTTGATTTTTAAACGATTTTACACCATTTTTTCGTTGTCAAAAGATAAGTCTGTGTCCCTTAAGAGTCGGAAGTGCAGCTGCCCAAAGATTCTGAAATTTTTCGCCCTGGGAAAAGTGACAAAAGGGAAGCAATAGAAATCAGACGTTATCAACAAAAGGATGATTAAAAAAAGATAAAATCTAAACGACACATCGGGTTAAAAAAAGGAGACTCCGAGGCTTAATTAAGGTCGGATCTTTTTTTTTTTTTTTGTGTGTGTGTTTAAAAGGTATCATGTTGAAACCGTGAGAGGGTTGAGAGATGTATGGTATCCAGGGGTAATCCGGGTAGACGTGCTCTTTATACGCCCATCCGGGGTCGTTAGGGGGTGAGCCTTTTCGTAAAAGCGACCTAGACTTGCTTAAACAGGTTGGAACTGGAAAAAAAAATTTAACGACAAAACGGACAAATTACACCCGGATGAAAATTATCTCGACCGCAATCTTCGTCCCTGAGAGGAAAGAAAAATTGCCCAAATAAAAAATAAAATTTTTTTAACAAACTTATCGTCGTTTGAGATGAAATATTGAACTTTTTAGCCATTTTGAACGGATCTTATATTTTAGTTTCTTCTTTAGTCAGTAGTGTTCTATGCTTTTTTTTCCCCTCCTAAAAATCAGGTCAGATTTAAAAACTTTTTGTTTCTTTCTTTGGAATGATTTTTGATGAATTTTTTAACATTGAATTTGAGCAAACAGATTTCGTGATATTTTTCCGAGAAGCCGATTGAAAATCTGTTGTCAAGGGGTCTGAAAACGTGGATTGTGTCGTCTAAGACGTACAAAGCATAAAGTCCCTGAAGGAATTCCAATCATTTATAATTCCTCCAACTCAGCTTAGGAGAACAATACCCCGGTAGATAACCCTACCTCCATGGCGACTCTGAATGATTGATGACTTCCATGTAAGAGAGCTAAAAGTAAGTGCAAAATAGAACCTCGTGAAATTTATATCTTTGTCTAAAAAAACTATTTTCGAAAATCCAAATTTTTATTTATTTCTAACCCAAAATAATGAACTTTAAAAAAACTTATTTATTCACTTGAAGAATGCTTCTCATGTGACCTTATCAATTTTTTTATAAGAGGGCCGTGACATTAAACTTTTTTATTGCCTATGAAAAAAAGGGTCTTTTTTTCCCTACAATAAAATTTCGATCAATAGTTTCGCAAATGACAAATAAAGTTTCTTCGCTTTTTTTTTTTTTTTTTTTTTATTTTGAAAATGGAAATAATGAATGCAGACATAGTGATTTATTAACTCGTTTGTTAATTCGGAATGTGGAAGGGATTGTGGGGGATGAGGGTCTACGCCCGAATGGAAAATGTCGCGATGACTCATGGATAAAGAGCGTGACGGGAAAAAGCTCGGGACCGGAAAGAGTCGGCGCCCCATTATCAGCGAACGCTGGGGTCCCTGCAATATGATAATATTGGTTTATGTACATTGTATTTGGGAATGGAGTTGAATAAATAAACCGTGTTACCTCCCTTCCAGCTCCCTTTGTCACTATGATTTCATTATTGGCTTATAATGTATTCCCGATACCCCTGCGCGATCGTATAGTCTTTTACCTGACTATTTTCATTTTGACCTTAGGCTGCTTGTGCCATAATGGCAGGACATCCTGCCAGCGGACCAGAGTAGACTCTGTGACGAGTGTTCACAACTAAAGGCACTCGCGAGGAGGTCCCTTCATCTGGGCAAGCCTCTTCGCACACTGGTGACCGAAAAGGTTCTACCTTCGGCTAATGGCTATCATGATAGCGTCCTTAGATCAGAGACAGCACAATAGATCCGTTAGTAGGCCATTAGGGCAGCGCATCTGGGGGAAAAAATGAATTCCATTTCTAGACCGCAGGCGACTATTGTAAGAGACCGCTACTCCGGAAGCTTCTCTAAAAAATTTAATACCTTCGCGTCCGGTGGCGCTAGCGACATGCAAAAACTGGCAATCTGTTGGGGAAGAAATGAACTACGTGATGATCGCATCACTAGTCGCTTTCTAGTTCTTTGCTGGGCGCTGGGAGCGGTCGGGAGAAGTGAGGGGCAAAGAGAGGGGAAAAGTGCTGCGCCAGTAGCGCAGAGAATCCGGCGTCAGACGCGGTCTCGAAAGGTTAAAAAAGTTTGATTTTGTTAGGAGAAAGGAAGGTGAAAATAGGGAAATGACAATTTGGAACAAAAGGTTACCCACCCCATCTTTTCCGCAAAAGTAAATAGGGTTTCCGTGTCTACTATCTGAAACAGAGAGAACTGCGTTGCCTACTAAAGTTGTTACAGTTTACAACCGCAGCTCGGTAATGAGCCCCACAAGGGCAACACAAATAAATCCCCTTTTCTTCTCCGACCCGTTAGATAAAGATGGTACCTTCTCTCTTTTTCTCGCAAGATTAAGCGACTCTCTTTTACAAGCACACGTAAGAAAAAGAGCCTTGTCTACTTATGAAATCCCTAAACCACTCACAAGTTTAGGCAAAATGAGAGGAAATCTAAAAGAGATGTTTCTAGCTTTTCGGTAGATTAATTTCGACTTGGTTTCTTCTTAACATTTTTATTGAAAAAGAAAATTGTTTTTGTATCTTTTCAAGAGTGAAAGAGGACATCTATGAATAGAGGGACGGTCGTGGGAATCGAAAATGAATCTACCACTTGTTCGAATTCATCAGAGAGGCTGCTTTAGTAGGAGGGTGGCTCTTTACGTTCCTTTTGTATAACGGGCTTTCTCTCGCTCGCCTTTATCCTCCAGTCCTCTACGATTATCGACTTCCTAATTGCGGTGGTCGACGTCCCCTTCCTCTCCGACGCTCCCATTTGAGAGGATTCACCCTCCCTCCCGTGACATTTTTCACCCCAGGATTTTCGAATCGCCCACCCCCTCCCCACTGGGCCAAATGTCAGGCGTGCATTAGTCCCACCCTTCCTACTCTTCCGAACGGTACAAATGTCAATCTCATGTCAGTGCACGGTGGGCGTGGAGCAAACACTTCGGCCTCTCTAAGCAATCAAACCACCCGGTCCTCCCCATTAAAAACAAAAACAAAAAAAACAAATCTTTTTTACTGGATTTTTTTGGCGTTCTCCTAGGTTTTTCTCAAATATGCAGGAATGCTCTTAGAAATTTTATAAAGAAGGTTTAAAGAGGTCTACGAGCAGAAAATTTTATAATGAACCTTGGAGAGTGAAATTCTTTAAACAATTTCTCGGATTGTTAAACAGGGTTTCAGGTTTGCAAATGGGCCGTGGATTATGTAATCAACGGCAAAGAGAATCGAACATAACTTAGGGTTGAAAAGGGAGGAAGTTAGGCAATATACTTTTCCATCCCCAACCCACCAATCCGTTGTAAAATGTCAGTGTGAGTCATCCTACCTGGGCTTAAGACCGTAATTGTGTTTGTAGTTGTACGGACTGTTTCCACCCTCCTGTCGGACCCTGAACAATTGCGGTTCGTGAGACTCCTATCGACTTACGTCCTGTCAGCTAATGTCCGAAACATATTGAACTTAAGACTTTTTGAAAAACCTCTTTCAGAAAGCCCAAATTAGGCCGTGTAAAATACAACAATTCATAACATTCAGGTGCTGCCAAACGTTGTTCGCTTGGGAATATTTCTGGCTTCATTCCAACATAACCCAACCGCGTGTGCAAACTGGTCGATAACCGATTGTGTAAACCGTATTTGACAGCTTGGTATCATATTCATTTCCTCTCTGGATATTGAAATCTGAGCTCTAATATTTCATTAAAAAAAAGATTTTTTTTTTCAAACATAGAAAAGATTTCTAAGGTCTGCGTTCCGAATCCAATATCGAAACGATTGCCCTTTATAAAAGTATATGGACCGAGGAGATTCCGAGTTTTGGAGGGGGGGATCGTGGGATAAAAAGCGCTCTCTTGCTTGACCCTTGCAAGCTGAGATCACAGAAGAAAAATTCACCTTCCTTTAATCCAAGAATTTCGATCGTTCTTGAATAGCAAAGCGACAAAGCCAAATCCTGAACATTTTTTCTTTTAAATAATATCACAATGAAAAAAAAAAGGGATGTCGTTAAAAGAGGGGAGAAACAGTGACCCTAGTTTGATACTATCTAGTAGATAGCATGTCACCAAGTTTCCAGTAATTGAATTTCTTTCGTAGTACGTGAAGAGAAATTTTTTTACCTTATAAGACGATAAATCGTCGACGACGCATTCAAGAGTCGCTTCCCTCCCGACTGGAATCGTCACATTCGTTATAGGCTCGGCAAACTTTGGCACATCTGAAACGCAATAAATTGTTAATGAGGAAAATACACAAATTTCTGATTGTTTGCCATTCCGCTAGGGGGAAGTTTGGATGGCGCTACAACTTCTAAATGATCAAACTTGATAGTTTTCGATGTGTTCAAGATATCAAGTTTATTTAACTAGGGCGTATGTCAAGAGTTCTCATTGAAAGTTTAAAAAAAGCAAATAGCTACTAAAAAGTTGCGGGGAAATTTTCTTAAGGTCTTCATTAACCTGATCACGGCTAAGGGCATCCTTCCTACTCCTACAAGTGACTTTTATAGGTTTTATAGACTCTATAGGTCGCCATTTACATAAAAATCACGATCCCCTTTACCGTTTTCTTTAAGAAACCGAGGATCCTCCTTGTATATAAATTGACTAATAACGCTCCGGCTCAACCTAAAAGACAAATTGCCAATACTCGTTGAATATAAAATGTAATCTTTACAGGTAAATTAGAATTATAATTAGAACTAAATAATTTTAAAAATTTTTCTTACTATTTTTTCCCAGAAACTCGTTAATTTAAGCAATTAAAAAATTCAAAGAACGCCTGTAAATGAAAATTCCAAAAGCCAGTCATGAATTTAACGGTTTTCCAAAGGAATTCGTGCTTTTCATAAAACGTCTAATTATTTTGAAGAATGAATTGAAATGAGAATTCCCAGAGATGAATTTTTTTCCTCCTTTTCTACAATATGAAAAAAGAAAAGATATAAGCTCAAAGTTAAATTCATAGGTCGTAGGTTCAAAAGCGACCAGTTGCCCTCTTTTTTTTTCTTTCAAAAATAGATATTAGCATTTTAATCGTTTAAAGACTCATAAAAAATATTTTAAAACTTCGAAAGTTAATCTAGGTAGTTTATTTAAAAGTAGCGGTAAAGAGAGGGGGTCACCGTGGACCCTCGCGCCGTATCTCCGCTACGTGATCCGCTTTTTGAATCCGAAATTAACTTCACCAACCTCGCCACTACTCACGTAATTAGTCCCTGCCTACCCCACCTTTAAATTGTCTCCACTGTTTCAAACTGTTAGTTCAAAAGCACTTGTAAATTTAACTATAGTTTAACAAAATAAGACTTTTAAAAGGAAAGCAATTAATAATTCATATTCATGAAGTCTTCAGCAAAGGGGAATCGTCATTCGGTTCAAATGCAGAGATCCCAGTTGCAATTTCCCTCGTGAAATACAACATCTGTGAACATGTAAAATATTTACCCAAACGTTTCAAACGCGAAATAAATTAACAGAATGAGTTTTACGTTTAACGTTCATTTAATCGATTCTTCTTGTTTTGATTCGAAAACAGTTTATATTCTACAGCAAACATAAAACTTGTACATGGCACCGAAAATAGAGAGTTTCAGGGAATCGTAATTTGCCGTTCCCACTCCGACTCGCTCAAGGTCATACGACTCGAGCCGCCAGTCGGAATCGTAATACGACCCGACTCGTCTCGTATACCGGAACGACTCAAATCCCGACTCCGAGTAAACGTAAGGTTATATTTACGAAGGTTATTTCGTTATCTCGTTTAGTTTCGGGTTCATGTTTTTTGTTGTTTTTACGATTTTAAACCCAATTTCGTTTATTTTCGGGTTGTTTTTTGTTGTTTTCACGATTTTAAACAGAATATCGTTTATTTTCTGGTTGTTTTTTTTTGTTTTTACGGTTTCAAATCCAATCTCGATTAGTTTCGGTTTGTTTTTTTGTTGTTTTCACGATTTCAAACCCAACGAGGAGGCCTTGGGAGTTTTTTTATACAAAATTGGCTAAAGTCGAAGAAATAAAGGTACTTAAGTTTGATTCATGAATTTGCTCTGTGAGAACATTGTGAACTAACTGAGTCGGAACGACTCCATGAAACTCTGTTTTATAGCCTCTACGAGACCTTTCCCGTTTGGTGAGTCGTATACGGGACGGGCAAATACGATTCCCTGAAACTCTCTAATAGCTCTACAAAGCTCCCCTTGGCGGATTCTTGAGATACGGGTAGAGTTTCAAGGGCTTGAAAATAAATTTCATAGAATCTTAAGCCACCAAGGGGCTATGACACAGTGATGAGTGTACAGTTTATATTAAAAAATAGGTTCAAAGATAAACTATTGGTTTCAATAAATCGTGTGGTCAATAAAGTTTAATTGTTAAAGAAAGCAATTCCAATATAA